>CAHIKZ030001414.1:1017500-1030000 GCA_903632075.3 Acanthosepion pharaonis | reverse complement strand
TACAGGAGAGAAGAAAATATCATGAGATAATGGATAATCTTAGTTGTATTGGAAGGGATAAGGAGAGAGAATGAGAAGATACAGGCAAAGGGTTAGAGAAGAGCAGAAATATGAGATAATGGATAATCTTAGTTGTATTGGAAGGATAAGGGAGAGAATGAGAAGATACAGGCAATGGGTGAGAGAAAAGCAGAGAGGCATGAGATAATGGATAATAATAATGATACATTGGAAGGGATAAGGGAGAGAATGAGAAGATACAGGCAAATGGTTAGAAAAAAGATAAATATGAGATAATGGATAATCTTAGTTGTATTGGAAATGGATAAGGAGAGAATGAGAAGATACAGGCAAATGGTGAAAGGATGAGCAGAGGCATGAGATAATGGATAATCTTACAGGTATTGGAATGGATAAGGGAGAGAATGAGAAGATATTGGAATGGATAAAGGGAATGAGAAGAAAAGGCAGAAATATCAAGAGATAATAGATAAATGGATTATCTTAGTTGTATTGGAAAAGATAAGGGAGAGAATGAGAAGATACAGGCAAAGGGTGAAGAGAAAAGAGCAGAGGAATGAGATAATGGATAATTTAGTTGTATTGGAAGGGATAAGGAGAGAATGAGAAGATACAGGCAAAGGGTGAGAGAAAAGAGAGAGGCATGAGATAAAGGATAATCTTAGTTGTATTGGAAGGGATAAGGGAGAGAATGAGAAGATACAGGCAAAAAGAGAAAAGAAGAGGATATGAGATAATGGATAATCTTAGTTTATTGGAAGGATAAGGAGAGAGAATGAGAAGATACAGGCAAAGGGTTAGAGAAGAGCAGAGGCATGAGATAATGGATAATCTTAGTTGTATTGGAAGGATAATGGGAGAGAAATGAGAAGATACAGGCAAATGGTTAGAGAAGAAGCAGAAAGGGTGAGATAAATAATAATGGATAATTTAGTTGTATTGGAAAAAATAAGGGAGAGAATGAGAAGATACAGGCAAAGGGTTAGAGAAGAGCAGAGGAATGAGATAATGGATAATTTTAGTTGTATTGGAAGGATAAGGAGAGAATGAGAAGATACAGGCAAAGGGTTAGAGAAGAGCAGAAATATGAGATAATGGATAATCTTAGTTGTATTGGAAAGGATAAGGGAGAGAATGAGAAGATACAGGCAAAGGGTTAGAAAAGACAGAGAATGAGATAATGGATAATCTTAGTTGTATTGAAGGGATAAGGAGAGAATGAGAAGATACAGGCAAAGGGTGAGAGAAGAGCAGGCATGAGATAATGATAGATAATCTTTAGTTGTATTGGAAGGATAAGGAGAGAATGAGAAGATACAGGCAAAGGGTGAGAGAAGAGGAGGCATGAGATAATGGATAATCTTAGTTGTATTGGAAGGGATAAGGAGAGAATGAGAAGATACAGGCAAAGGGTTGAGAGAAGAGCAGAAATATGAGATAATGGATAATCTTAGTTGTATTGGAAGGGATAAGGGTGAGAATAAGAAGATACAGACAAAAGGTGAGAGAAAAGCAGAGGCATGAGATAATGGATAATCTTAGTTGTATTGGAAAAGATATAAGGAGAGAATGAGAAGATACAGGCAAAAGGTGAGAGAAGAAAAGAAATGAGATAAGATAATGGATAATCTTAAGGATTGGAAAGGATAAGGGAGAGAAATGAGAAGATAAGGAGAGAATGAGAAATACAGGGGTGAATGAAAAGAAAGAGGTTGTATGAGATAATGGATTTAATCTGTATTGAAAGGGATTGGAAGGAGAGAATGAGAAGATACAGGCAAAGGGGTAGAAAGAGGCATAGGCATGAGATAATGGATAATCTTAGTTGTATTGGAAAGGATAAGGAGAGAATGAGAAGATACAGGCAAAATGGTGAGAGAAAAAAGAGGCATGAGATAATGGATAATTGTTAATTGGATTGGAAGGGATAAGGGAGAAAAATGAGAAATGATACAGGCAAAGGATGAGAAGAACAGAAGATATGAGATAATGGATAATCTTAGTTGTATTGGAAAGGGATAAGGGAGAGAATGAGAAGATACAGGCAAAGGGTGAGAGAAAAGCAGAGGCATGAGATAATGGATAGTCTTAATTGTATTGGAAAGGATAAGGGAGAGAATGAGAAGATACAGGCAAATGGTGAGAGAAGATAGAGGCATGAGATAATGGATAATCTTTATTGTATTGGAAAAGATAAGGGAGAGAATGAGAAGATACAGGCAAAAAAGAAGAGAGAGGCATGAGATAATGGATCATAGTTGTATATTGGAAAGGATAAGGGAGAGAATGAGAAGATACAGGCAAAGGGTGAGAGAAGAGAAGAGGCATGAGATAATGGATAATCTTAGTTGTATTGGAAAAGGATAATGAGGGAGAGAATGAGAAGATACAGGCAAAGATGGAGAGAAGAGGCATGAGATAATGGATAATAATTAGTTGTATTGGAAGGGATAAGGGAGAGAATGAGAAGATACAGGGAAAGGGTGAGAGGAGAGCAGATGCATGAGATAATGGATAGTCTTAGTTGTATTGGAAGGGATAAGGGAGAGAATGAGAAGATACAGGAAAATGGTGAGAAGAAGAGGCATGAGATAAATGGATAATCTTAGTTGTATTGGAAGGATAAGGGAGAGAATGAGAAGATACAGGCAAAGGGTAATGAGAAGAGCAGAGGCATGAGATAATGGATAATCTTAGTTGTATTGGAAATGGATAAGGGAGAGAATGAGAAGATACAGGCAAAGGGTGAGAGAAGAAGCAGAGGCATGAGATAATGGATAATCTTAGTTGTATTGGAAGGGATAAGGGAGAGAATGAAGATACAGAAAGAGAAAAGAGAAGAGGAAATGATAATAAGAAAGATAAGGAGAGAATGAGAAGATACAGGAAATAATGGATAATTTTAATTTAGTTGTATTGAATGGATGAGGGAGATAATGAGAAAGATACAGAAAAAAGATGATAAGGAGAGAATGAGATAAGGGAAGAATGAGACAGGAATAATGGATATCTTAGTTGTATTGGAATGGATAAGGGAGAGAATGAGAAGATACAGGCAAAGAACAGAAAGAAGAGAGGCATGAGATAATGGATAATCTTAGTTGTATTGGAAGGGATAAGGGAGAGAATGAGAAGATACAGGCAAAAGGGTGAAAAGAAAAGGAGAGGCATGAGATAATGGATAATCTTAATTGTATTGGAAAGGATAAGGGAGAGAATGAGAAGATACAAAGGGTGAATGGAGAGAAGAAAGAAGAGGCATGAGATAATGGATAATCTTAGTTGTATTGGAAAGATAAGGGAGAGAATGATGAGAAGATACAGGAAAAGGGGGAAAAGAAGAAGAGATGCATGAGATAATGGATAATCTTTATTTGTATTGGAAAAAGATAAGGAGAGAATGAGAAGATACAGGCAAAGGGTGAGAGAAAAACATAGAGGAATGAGATAATGGATAATCTTAGTTGTATTGGAAAGGATAAGGGAGAGAATGAGAAGATACAAGCAAATGGTTAGAGAAGAATAAGAGGCATGAGATAATGGATAATCTTAATTTGTATTGGAAAGGATAAGGAGAGAATGAGAAGATACAGGCAAAGGGTTAGAAAAATGAGATAGAAATGGGCATGAGATAATGGATAATCTTAATTGTATTGGAAGGGATAAGGGAGAGAATGAGAAGATACAGGCAAAGGGTGAGAGAAAGAAGAAAAGGCATGAGATAATGGATAATGGATTAGTTGTATTGGAAAGGATAAGGAGAGAATGAGAAGATACAGGCAAAGGGTTAGAGAAGAGAAGAGGCATGAGATAATGGATAATCTTAGTTGTATTGGAAAGGATAAGGGAGAGAATGAGAAGATACAGGCAAATGGGTGAATGAAGAGAAGAGGCATGAGATAATGGATAATCTTAGTTGTATTGGAAGGATAAGGAGAGAATGAGAAGATACAGGCAAAAGGGTGAGAGAAAAGCAGAGGCATGAGATAATGGATATTTTTTTTGTATTGGAAGGATAATGGAGAATGAGAAGATACAGGCAAAGGAGAAAGAGAGAATATGAGAAATGATATTGGAAGGGATAAGGGAGAGAATGAGAAGATACAGGAAAAAGGGTGAAAAAAACAAATAATGAGATAATGGATAATCTTAGTTGTATTGGAAAAGATAAGGAGAGAATGAGAAGATACAGGCAAAGGGTGAGAGAAGAGAAGATGCATGAGATAATGGATAATCTTAGTTGTATTGGAAAATATAAGGGAGAGAATGAGAAGATACAGGCAAAGGGTGAGAGAAGAACATAGGCATGAGATAATGGATAATCTTAGTTGTATTGGAAGGATAAGGGAGAGAATGAGAAGATACAGGGCAAAAGAAGAGAGAGAATGGATAATTTTATCAGAAGGCATGAGATAATGGATAATCTTAGTTGTATTGGAAAATGGATAAGGGAGAGAATGAGAAGATACAGGCAAAGGGATGAGAATGAGAAGATAAGAAAAAGAAAAGCAGATGGATGAGATGAAGATAATGGATAATCTTAATTGTATTGAAAGGATAAGAATGAGAGAATGAGAAGATACAGGCAAAGGATAAGGAGAGAATGATGAAGATACAGGCAAAGAAGATAATGGATAATAATCTTAATTGTATTGGAAAAAGGATAAGGAGAGAATGAGAAGATACAGGCAAAATGGGTGAAGATAAGGCAAAGACAGAGATGCATGAGATAATGGATAATCTTTAGTTGTATTGGAAAGGATAAGGGAGAGAATGAGAAGATACAGGCAAAATGGTGAGAAAAGAAATGAGAAGATGATGATAAATGGATAATGGTAATTGATTGGAATGATATGAGAGAGAATGAGAAGATACAGGCAAAGGGTTGAGAGAAAAGAAGAAGGTATGAGATAATGGATAATCTTAGTTGTATTGGAAAGGATAAGGGAGAGAATGAGAAAGATACAGGCAAAGGGTGAGAGAAGAAGAGGCATGAGATAATGGATAATCTTAATTGTATTGGAAAGGATAAGGAGAGAATGAGAAGATACAGGCAAAAGGGTGAAGAGAAGAACAGATTATGAGATAATGGATAATCTTAATTGTATTGGAAAGGATAAGGAGAGAATGAGAAGATACAGGCAAAAGTGAAGAAGAAGAGAAGGCATGAGATAATGGATAATCTTAATTTGTATTGGAAGGGATAAGGGAGAGAATGAGAAGATACAGGCAAAAAGGAAGAAAAATTGGTAGGCATGAGATAATGGATAATCTTAATTGTATTGGAAAGATAAGGGAGAGAATGAGAAGATACAGGAAAATGGGTGAATGGAAAAGAGAAGGCATGAGAAGAGAGATAATGGATAATCTTATTTGTATTGGAAAGGGATAAGGGAGAGAATGAGAAGATACAGGCAAAGGGTGAAAGAAAAGAGGAGGCATGAGATAATGGATAATCTTAAGTTGTATTGGAAAGGATAAGGGAGAGAATGAGAAGATACAGGCAAAGGGTGAAGAAAAAGAGAAATGAGATAATGGATAATTTTAGTTGTATTGGAAGGATAAGGAGAGAATGAGAAGATACAGGCAAAGGGTTAGAAAAAGAATGAGATAATGGATAATTTTAGTTGTATTGGAAAGGATAAGGGAGAGAATGAGAAGATACAGGAAAGAGGAAAAGAGAAGAATGAGAAAATGAGATAAAGGATAATTTTAGAATGAGAATGAATGGAAGAGATTGAAAAATTGAGAAATAAGGAATGGAAAATAGAGAAACAGGCAAGAAGAGATAAAGGATAATCTTAATTGGAAGGATAAGGGAGAGAATGAGAAGATACAGGCAAAGGGAAGATAGATATGAGATAAGGATGATTTTTAGTTGTATTGGAAGGATAAGGAGAATGAGAAGATACAGGCAAATGGTTAAGAGAAGATAATGGATAATAATGGAAATTGATTGGAATTGGAAGGATAAGAGAGAGAATGAGAAGATACAGGCAAAGGGTGAAGAGGAAGAACAGAGGCATGAGATAATGGATAATCTTAGTTGTATTGGAAGGGATAAGGGAGAGAATGAGAAGATACAGGCAAAGGGGTGAATGAGAAATGAAAGATAGAGGGTGAGAGATAATGGATAATTTTAATTGTATTGGAAAGGATAAGGGAGAGAGAATGAGAAGATACAGGCAAAGGGTGAAAAAGAGAGAAGGCATGAGATAATGGATAATCTTAGTTGTATTGGAAAGGATAAGGGAGAGAATGAGAAGATACAGGCAAAAATGGGTGAGAGAAGAGAGAGAAGCATGAGATAATGGATAGACTTAATTGTATTCGAAGGGATAAGGGATAGAATGAGAAGATACAGGCAAAAAAGGCAAAAGAAAAAGGAGAGGCATGAGATAATGGATAATCTTAGTTGTATTGGAAAGGATAAGGAGAGAATGAGAAATCTTAAAGTTGTAGAGAAAAATGGAATGAGATAATGGATATAATGAGATTGAAAATTTAAGGGAGAGAATGAGAAGATACAGGAAAAGAATGAGAGAAGAAGAAGCATGAGATAATGGATAATTTTAGTTGTATTGGAAAAGATAAGGGAGAGAATGAGAAGATACAGGCAAAGGGCAAGAAAAGAAAAGAAGAGGCATGAGATAAATGATAATCTTAATTGTATTGGAAGGATATAAGGGAGAGAATGAGAAGATACAGGCAAAGGGTGAGAAGAGAAGATAAGATAATGGATAATGGATAATTGATATTGGAAAGGATAAGGGAGAATGATGAAGATACAGGCAAAAAGGGTTAGAGAGAATGAGAGAGAATATTAGTTAAATTGATAATTTTAGGATGTAGAATTGGAAGGGATAAGAGAGAAATGAGAAGATAGTTGTATTGGAAGGATAAGAATGAGAAGATAAGGCAAAGGGTTAGAAAAAAGAGATGATGATAATGGATAATTTTCTTAGTTGTATTGGAATGGATAAGGGAGAGAATGAGAAGATACAGGCAAAGGTGAGAGAATAAGCAGAGGCATGAGATAATGGATAATCTTAGTTGTATTGGAAAAGGATAAGGGAGAGAATGAGAAGATACAGGCAAAGGGTGAGAAAAGAGAGAATGAGATAATGGATAATATTAGTTGTATTGGAAAGGATAAGGAGAGAATGAGAAGATACAGGCAAAGGTTAGAAAAATCAGAAGAGGCATGAGATAATGGATAATCTTAGTTGTATTGGAAGGATAAGGAGAGAATGAGAAGATACAGGAAAAGGAACGAATGGAAAAAGAGAGAGGCATGAGATAAATGGATAATTTTAGTTGTATTGGAAGGATAAGGGAGAGAATGAGAAGACAGGGCAAATGGTGAGAGAAGATGAAATATGAGATAATGATAATCTTAGTTGTATTGGAAGGGATAAGGAGAGAATGAGAAGATACAGGCAAATGGTTAATGAAGAAGAAGAGGCATGAGATAATGGATAATTTTAGTTGTATTGGAAAAGGATAAGAGAGAATGAGAATGAGAAGATACAGGAAAAGGGTGAGAAATGGATAAGAGGCATGAGATAATGGATAAAGATACAGGTTGTATTGGAAAAAGGGATAAGGAGAGAATGAGAAGATACAGGCAAAAGGATAAGAGAGAAGATGAGAAGATAAGGCATGAGATAATGGATATAATTTAATTGTATTGGAAAGGATAAGGAGAGAAATGAGAAGATACAGGCAAAGGGTTAAGAAAAACAGAGGCATGAGATAATGGATAATCTTAGTTGTATTGGAAAGGATAAGGAGAGAGAATGAGAAGATACAGGCAAAAAGTGAAAAAGAGAAGAGGGAGATAATGGATAATCTTAGTTGTATTGGAAGGATAAGGGAGAGAATGAGAAGATACAGGCAAAGGGTTAGAGAAAGAGAGAATGAGATAATGGATAATAATTATTGTATTGGAAAGGATAAGGGAGAGAATGAGAAGATACAGGCAAAAGGTGAATGAAAAAGAAGAGGCATGAGATAAATGGATAATCTTAGTTGTATTGGAAAGGATAAGGGAGAGAATGAGAAGATACAGGCAAATGGTTAAGAAAAGAAGAATGGATATGAGATAATGGATAATATTAATTTGTATTGGAAGGATAAGGGAGAGAATGAGAAGATACAGGCAAAGGGTGAGAGAAAAGAATGAATAGGATAATGAGATAATGGATAATCTTAGTTGTATTGGAAAGGATAAGGGAGAGAATGAGAAGATACAGGCAAAATGGATAAGAGAAGAAGCATGAGATAATGGATAATCTTAGATGTATTAGAAAGGATAAGGGAGAAATGAGAAGATACAGGCAAAGGGAAGAGAAGAGAAGAAGCATGAGATAATGGATAATCTTAGTTGTATTGGAAAGGATAAGGGAGAGAATGAGAAGATACAGGCAAAAAATGGAAGATAAATTGAAAGGATAAGAAGAGGCATGAGATAATGGATAATCTTAATTTGTTATTGGTTTGGAAGGATAAGGGAGAGAATGAGAAGATACAGGCAAAGGGTGAGAAAAGAGGAAATATGAGATAATGGATAATCTTAGTTGTATTGAAGGATAAGGAGAGAATGGATAAGAAGAGAATGAAGATACAGGAAAAATTAGGGAGAGAATGAGAAGATACAGGCAAGAGGCATGAGAAAAGAATGATAAATGATAATCTTAGTTGTATTGGAAAGGATAAGGGAGAGAATGAGAAGATACAGGCAAAGAGCAGAAGAAAAGAAGAGATGAGATAATGATAATGGATTTTAGTTGTATTGGAAGGATAAGGAGAGAATGAGAAGATACAGGCAAAGGGTGAGAGAAAAGAGAAGCATGAGATAATGGATAATCTTAATTTGTATTGGAAGGATAAGGGAGAGAATGAGAAGATACAGAAAAGGGGTGAAGGAAGAGAAATGAGATAATGGATAATTTTTATTGTAGATAATGGATAATCTTAATGAGTATAAAAAGGGAAGAGAAGATCAGAGAATGGATTAAGATACATTGGAAGGATAAAGAGAATGAGAAGAACAGGAAAAGGTGAGAGAAAAGAGGAATGAGATAATGGATAATCTTAGTTGTATTGGAAAGGATAAGGGAGAGAATGAGAAGATACAGGCAAAGGGTGAGAGAAGAGAGAAATATGAGATAATGGATAATCTTAATTGTATTGGAAAGGATAAGGGAGAGAATGAGAAGATACAGGCAAATGGTGAAGAAAAGAGAAGCATGAGATAATGGATAATCTTAGTTGTATTGGAAGGATAAGGGAGAGAATGAGAAGATACAGGCAAAAAGGTGAGAGAAGAAAAAGATGAGATAATGGATAATGAGATTGGAAGGATAAGAGAATGAGAAGATACAGGAAAGGGATAGAGAAGAGAAATATGAGATAATGGAGATACTTAGTTGTATTGGAAGGATAAGGGAGAGAATGAGAAGATACAGGCAAAAGGGTGAAAGGCATAAATGGATAATTTTAGTTGTATTGGAAGGATAAGGGAGAGAATGAGAAGATACAGGAAAAGGGCAAAAGAGAAGAGAAGATGAGATAATGGATAATTTTAATTGATATTTGGATTGGAAGGATAAGGAGAGAATGAGAAGATACAGGCAAAATGGTGAGAAAAAAGAGAAGCATGAGATAATGGATAATCTTAGTTGTATTGGAAGGGATAAGGAGAGAATGAGAAGATACAGAAAAGGGGTGAGAAGAGACAGGAAAAATCATTTTTTGTTGTATTGGAAGGGATAAGGGAGAGAATGAGAAGATAAGAAAGGGAGAAAGAGATCATGAGATAATGGATAATTTTAGTTGTATTGGAAGGGATAAGAGAGAGAATGAGAAGATACAGGCAAAGGGTGAAAAAAAGAAGAGGCATGAGATAATGGATAATCTTAGTTGTATTGGAAGGGATAAGGGAGAGAATGAGAAGATACAGGCAAAAAGGTGAGAGAAAAGAGAGAGGTATGAGATAATGGATAATCTTAGTTGTATTGGAAGGGATAAGGGAGAGAATGAGAAGATACAGGCAAAGGGTTAAGAGAAAGAGAAGAAGAATGAGATAATGGATCATCTTTTTAGTTGTATTGGAAACCTTGAGAAGATACAGGATAAGGGTTCCAAAAGAAGATGAAGAAAGGATATTTTAGGTATTGGAAGGATGGGGAGAGAATGAGAAGAAGGAAAGGGTAGAGAAGAATTTTATGAGATAATGGATAATCTTAGTTGTATTGGAAGGGATAAGGGAGAGAATGAGAAGATACAGGCAAAGGTTAGAGAAAAAGAAGAAGAATGAGATAATGGATAATCTTAGTTGTATTGGAAGGATAAGGGAGAATTGTTGAGAAGATACAGGCAAAGGGAAAAGAAGAGAGAATGAGATAATGGATCATTTTAGTTGTATTGAAAGGATAAGGAGAGAATGAGAAGATACAGGCAAAGGGTTTTAAGAAGAAGAAATGAGATAAAATATAATCTTTAGTTGTATTGGAATGGATAAGGGAAATGGAAGATAGAGGCAAATGAAGAAATACAGGGCAAATAATCAAATGAGAAGATTAAGGAAGGATAGGGAGATGAGATAATGGATAATTTTTAGAAATATGAGATTGGAAAGGATTTTAGGGATAAGAAGAATGAAGATACAGGCAAAGGGCAAGAGAAAAGAAATATGAGATAATGGATCATCTTTTTTGTATTGGAAGGATAAGGGGAATGAGAATGAGAAGATACAGGCAAAAGGAAGAGGAATGAGAATAAAGAGAAGCATGAGATAATGGATTTATTAGATGTATTGGAAGGGATAGGAGAGAATGAGAAGATACAGGAAAAGAATGAGAAGATACAGGCAAGAAAAGAGGAAATGAGATAATGGATAATCTTTTTATTGGATTGGAAGGATAAGGGAGAGAGAATGAGAAGATACAGGCAAAGGGTTAGAAAAGGAAGAGGATAATGATGAGATAATGGATAATCTTAGTTGTATTGGAAGGATAAGGGAGAGAATGAGAAGATACAGGAAAAGGGTGATTGAAAAGGAAAGGAAGAAATAGAAATAATGAGATAATGAGATAATTTTTGTATTGGAAAGGATGAATGAGAGAGAATGAGAAGATACAGGAAAAAGTTGAAAAAGAAGAGGATATGAGATAATAGATGATTTTAGTTGTATTGAATGGATAAGGGAGAGAATGAGAAGATACAGGCAAAGGGTTAGAAGAGAAAAGAATGAAACAGATAATCAGAAATTTTAATTGTATTGGAAATTGTACAGGATAAGAGAGAGAATGAGAAGATACAGGCATTATCCTTATGACATTCCAAAAATCAATTAAAGATGCTCTAGATTAGTTGCTGATTAAAATGATAGATAAAGCTGTGAACAGAAAACAAAATCAGAATAGATTGATAGAAAAGGATAAATGGTGAATTTTCCATTATAAAACGTTTTGTTGTGTGTTGTCTGTACAAAATATATATTTATTATAATTCCTACATTTTTTCATTTGATTTCAACAAAACTTGACAGGACTACGGGTCATTACCTTCAGGGTGGTTCTAACATTGAACAAAATTGAAAAAACACAATTGATTTTGCACGAAATGTTTTGAAAACACGTCTTGAGGCATTTGAAAGGGGGACAACTCATTTTTCGAGTTATACTTAATATCGAGTTATCATTTTTATTATAAAACCATCACTTTTCATGTGTGTGTGTGTGTGTGTGTCGTTTATCAGGATCGGATTTCCTACATTTTTCAACCTTTCAACAAAATTTCAAGATGACCTTGTGTCACAACCTGACTCAGTGGTGGTGGTGGGGGGGGTCCATGTTCATCTTTTTTATTCTAAAACGCAGATTTAGTGTGTGTCACTGTCTTTTACGTTTATATATTTGGATTGGATGTCCTACATTTTCAACCGATTTCACTAAAACTTCCAGGACTAAGTAAAATTACCTTTAGAACATGATGGTTCTGTCAGCGCCAAAATTGGAAAAACAATTGTTTTTTTACATGAAATCAATTTTAAAAACACAATAAAACACGATTATATCGCATCCATGAATGAAAGGGGACAACTCATATCGAGTTATAGTTTCTAAAACCCAGGTTGTTTTGTGTATGTGTGTGATCGTTTAATATATGGGATCCCAGATTTACCATTTTTCAACCGATTTCCCAACAAAACTTCACGTTTTTTTTTTTTAGTGTTTCTTATTGTCCACTATGAAAGTTTTCAAATATTTTTACATTCAAATGCTTTAAAAAAATTTATCAAGACAAATGTTTATAAAAGAAAATTCTATTCAATCAGTAGACTCAAAAATCTTGTCAAACAAATTTTCCATTGAGTTTGGGTTTGACCAATTCGTAAAACAAAAACCAAAAAAACAAAAACAAAACAAAAAATAAAACTAATTAAGACATGCATGTCCGTCAAAATAAACAAT
>CAHIKZ030001414.1:985000-1015000 GCA_903632075.3 Acanthosepion pharaonis | reverse complement strand
TGAAGACAAACAGATAGGTTGAGACGAGAGGAAAAAAATGACACGAGGATAAGGAAACATAAAATGGCGGAAAATCGAACATGGAAATCAAGTGGAAGAATGATGACGTCAGAAATGAATGAGGAATTTCAATGATGTGTGGGAAATGGGAGGCCTTGCCCAGAAGAAGTAAACGCTCTCAATTGTATATACACTACAGTTCAAAAGTTTCAGGACACAACCGGTAATGTTTTTAAATTGTCCCAAAAAGTTGTTTTGCATTTTAAATAAGAAAAAATGATTATACATGGTTAAAAAAGAAATGGGACATGATTTTTCTTGGAAATTTTATGACAAAAAATGAAAAAGAAAAGAATCCTTTTATGATTAAATTTTGCTCTCGTCAAAATAACCTCCTTTAGTCTTGATTATTGCAGCACAAAATTTTGGCATTCGTTGCAAAGTTTCTGAAAGTATAAATTTGATAATTGATTCCTTTCTTTTTACAATGACTCTAACGAATCTTTTTTCCATTTTTTAAAAATTTTTTGCTCTCTGCTATCAAGTTCACCCCATGCTAATTCTGGGGTAGGTTCAAACTTTTGAACTGTAGTATATATATATATATATATATATATATATATATATATATATATATATATATATATATATATTAGTAGGACATTATCTTTCGCGAAATCAACACTCACGGTTAAATCGACGATTAAAATTATCTTCTACAAAATTCTGTATTGAACTGAACTATTATCAAAACTATATTTCGAATGATTAAAATGAAATCAAAGAAAACAAAAGGACAAAAATATGATATAAGTATAATAGATAATAAACAGTGATCCTGGATGCAAACTGATAGAGAAAGATGTCCTACTATATATATATATATATATATATATATGTGTGTATCAGAAAGAGATAGATATATGAAAGAGAAAGACAGAGATAGACAATATGAAAAGAAAATAGAGAACGTCGAAAGAGATATCTGTCAATCTATGACACTTTGCAGCAACCCTATACATGTGATGGTCTGAAGTTTGTGCTCAATAATGAAACGCACTGTCGCACTTTGGTGTTGATATCAGTGTCCACACATATTTACACACTGTCTGTCCCGTATATTGAAAACTTTCGCCCTACAAATATCGCATACCTTAAAACAATAATGGATCATGTATATATATATATATATATATATATAATTATTATTTATAAAAAAATTATAACATATGTTATAATTTTTTATAAATAATAATTATATCTGCTCTACGTTGTATTGAGCACTGTTTTAAGAATAGTAATTGTTGGTTATTGGAATTCATTCCGTATATACCAATTATATACTTGGATATATACATATATATATATATATATATATATATATATATATATATATATATATATAAATAGCGAGAAAGAGAGAGAAAGAGAAATTAGAAATATAAAACTACCTCATTCAGAAAATAACTATTTTGATCCACAACAATTTCTTGCTGACCTTATCAATTCAGAGATGTTAGGATATATAAATATACATATACAATGTAACCCGGATATAAGAGAGTTGTTGGGACCGGAGAGGAAGTCTCTTATATCCGGGTTTCTCTTATATCCGGGTTTGGTTTATTATATATACATTAACACTGGCTCTAATTTGGGAGCAGAGAAAATCTCTCCTTTATCCGGGTTTCTCTTATATCCGGGTCTCTTATATCCGGGTTATACTATATATATATATATATATATATATATATATATATATTATAAATTCAAAGGATAGAATCCAGGTAGAACTCAATGTCCAGGACAGAATATATTTAAATTTATCAAACACTAATATTTTCATGGTTATAATTTATTACATTGGAATCAATTTAAATTCAATACATCAGACCTATAAATTCAAAAATCATTTTGAATTTGTAAAAAATGAATTAACTGCTGATTGTCAAATGTAATAAATTATAATTATTTAAAATTAATGTTTAAATATATATATATATATATATATATATATATTTATATATATATATCAAATTTTAACGAATTCACGAATTTTCCAATCAAAGGAACCGTTCTGGATAAAGTGTGTATTCAGAAGGAGATTACTACGAAGGATATTAAATGCTGAATTGTTATATGTTGTAGTTTTTTTTTGTTTTTTTTTATCTGACCTTGTATATACTTGCTGACAACCATACATTCTGTTTTCTTACTGTTAATAGTTTGTTTTTTTTTTTTTTTTTTAATCATTTCACCCCAGTCAAGGCGATAATGCCACCAGAGCGGAAGGGGTTACTGGGAGTGAAAGAGAATGAGAAGATTTTAATGAGTACAAGAATAATAAAGGAAGAGGCTTCAGGAAAACAGAAGATGGCGATTGACGTGGCATTTAGATTTTTGAAGATTGTAAATATTTGAAAATTCAAAATCGGGAAGAAGTTTCAAAAGAGTGGGGAATGACTGCAAAACATTTTCCCCCTCCTCTTTTATCGGCAAAAGTCCACAAAATGCATGCTATGGATATTTCTATTGTCCAATAAAATGGGACGGCATGCGTTTTGACATGACTCAGTCCGGATCTGCCGTTTCAGACGGTTCGGGCTGACTCGTTGAACTCTCGGCTTTCGGGCCGAGAGGAACCCAGACGAAAAATGGTAAAGTCACGTCTGGGGAGGTAAACAAGCCTGGCCGTGTTGTATGCGGGATCTACGGTGAATTTTTGCCCAAATCTACGAGCTCGAATTCGACCCACGCAAAAACAACCTTGTGCCATATCCTGCCTTGTGGAGAGGCTAAAGTAAAATACCCACTGTCCAGTTCTGACGTTTCAGGCGGTTCGGGCTGATTTGGCGAACTCTCTGGTTTCGGGCAGAGAGAAACCCAGACGAGGCTATGCTGAAGGGAAGAGTCACGTCTTGGGGGGTAGACAAATCTGACCACGTGTATACGGGATCTACGGGGAATTTTTGCCCAAGTCTACGGGATCGGATTCGCAGCACGTAAAACAACGGCCTTGTGCTACTTCCTGCCTTGTGGGGAGGCTAAGTCCAGATCTGTCGTATCGACTAGACAGACCGACTGCGTTTGCGTGTCTTATCTTGCTTTTGTGTACGAACACCAACACATAATTTATGAACTTTTTTCCCTTTTTACTTGTTGATTTATTTTGCATATATTCTTTGCTTGCTTACTTGCTTGATACTAGTTCATTTTTGTCCTTTTTTTCCTTTTTATTAGAAACGTTATTAATTCTGTTCGTTGGACAGTTCTCTTGTTTATTTTGCATTTTCATAATGGCTTCTAGTTCATCAAGATGCAATTAGAATAGAACTGGTGGTTGCATCTAGTTCGTTCAGCAGTAAAACAGTAGGACCTAATTGCCAATCGAGTAGCGCGTTCAAATTCATGTAGTCGGGCCACCGGAGAAAAAAAGCTCCTCAGAGCAGTTGCCATGAAAATATCTGTAGAAAAGAAAGAAGGAAGCCACATCACATCTGTGGGAAAGTGACTGAAGTCGAGATGCCAGGTCAGGATCGATTAAATTGCAGATCCATCTTTGGATTTTGTCGAGAATCTTGAGATGTACAGCAGTATCACCAGGCCTGGCCACAATATTCAATGCTCAGAAGAATGGTAGATTTATATATATAAAAAAAAAAGTTGCCAATCTAGTAGAACGTTTAAATTCATGAAGTCGATGCACTAAAGAGACCAGCACACCAGAAAGATTGTCATTAAAATATTTGTAGAAATGTCAGAGAGAAGTCAAGTCACCTCGGTGAGAAAGTGACTGAAGTTGAGATGCCAGGTCGGGATCTATTATATAGCAGACCCTTAATTTTCCTTCTGGACCTGTCTTCATCAGATCTTCATCCGTGAGAAGAAAAGCTTCCCTTATTTTCCGTGAAGTTGTCCGGGTGATTGGAATGACGGAGCAGTAGCACAAATGGCTCGCACAGTTGGAATCTCAATTACGATATTCAGTCACCCCCATAGGGTGTCATGTAACAAAATCTTTTATAAACGTGGGATCTCTTATTTCGTGGGCTCGCCCAAAAATATGGCCATTGAACCCGTATAAACGGGTTCAGGGCCGGTTTTACCTCCCCGAACGAGACTCCGCCCTTCGGCGTAGCCTCCTTCGGGTTCCTCCCGTCCGTAGGGAGAGAGTACAACCGAACAGTCGGTCAGAAAGTGGAATCTCAATTACTGTTAAATAGTCGCTAACACTCGGCTTAAATAACTGTCATCAGGTTTTTCAGATCATTTGGCTGAAGAGAATATATGAGCTAACTCCCAATTCCAGCTGAAAGACCGAAATTCATTTTCGCCCCGTACGCTACCCAGGTTGTTCGCGTTCACACCCTTCGAGGAGCTCATCGTCTAAATCTCCGCCTGGCCTCGTCACCTCTACGCTCCGCCGACCCAGGGTCCCACATTTATCTCAGTTTTATTTTCAATTCTAAGACACATACCGCCTACGTTCCAACCAAGTGTCACTTCCAGGTCAGTGCTTGATTTGTGTAGAGTTCATTTTCTCTGATCACAGCTTGGTCCGTGCCGAGGTCATTTCCTCAGGTCACGGTGTCACATTTCAGTTTCCAATTAGGGAACGCCTATCGGCCATGATAGTCAGTAACCGAAAACTTTTATTGTCGCTGGGTTCGACCTCTGACACAGCAAGAAACAATTTTAATCACGAGGCAGGCCATCTGTTTTTTTTTGTTTTTTGTTTTTTTTTTAATATTTTTGCGTATTAAACGAAGCGTTTCCGAGATGTTATTGGAAATTTTCCGGACAAGGATCAACTAGCAGACCCCGTATTTCAACCCATACGAAACGTCTGATAGATTCATCGACGACGGGACTCATAGATACGTTTAGAAAATTTTTCCACATTTTCCTGGCAATTGCTCGCCCTAAACGCTCATCATCATAAACCTACACTCAGCCGGCTCTGAAACGCTCGTGTCACTCCAAAACGAAGGCTCGACCTCAAGCATGCTCTCCAAAAATTCTTACAAAGCAGTTCTTATTAAATGTGCAAAGCTTTACGCAAAATTCGATGTAGACTTGTTCCTTGATGTTATCAACCAGAGTAAAGATTGCAGAACCGTTTCAACAGAACCTTGCTTAACGAGGCGTAAAATTTGAACACGCGATGATAACATGAAGCCTATCGGCATTGTGATAATATGAGTTTACAGATTTTAGAAGCTGGCAAAAGAATAGTTTCATTTTTTTAAGGGAACAAAACGGTTGAAAAATTGAAAAACGATTATTCGTGAAACAGATATAAATCGTTTAATTCCCACAGAAAAGGAAAAAAGGAGGAAAGAAGATTGGGGTCTGGAGTTGGGTTGTGGGATATGGACAGCGAGAAAAACTGTTTAAAGACAAACCCAGGTGCTGTTTTGTTTAACCTGTTAAATGCTGAGGAGGATGACCTTAGATCGCATCAAAATGGGAAATATTTTATAGGGGGAAATTTCTGAATTCGTTCCGTGTGTTCAAATATGATGACGATAAAAGAGATAAACGGTATGTAGTTCGTAGGAAATTCTGTGGAGGAAAGTGAAAACCGCCCCGTTTTGGATCATGTGATTAGGTGAGCCAATTGGATTGAATTACATGAGGATAGAGTTAGATCTGGATATCTCCATATATTCAAATGTGCAGTGGCGGTAATGTTAGTTGCGGGCAGTTGTGTGGCTGAAGTCAGATGTTACGAAGCTAGATGTTGAAGTTAGATACTGACAGAAAATTTTAAACTCAGATCATGAATAGCAGCTGTTACCTCGTTTAATCCAAAGGAAGACTCGCTCGTAAAATTCCTCAACCCCTCCTACCACTGAAATGGAACGTTTGATAACACAAAACCAGCTGGGTTTCATTTGTTGGGGGAGCAAAACCTGGGTGAGACCAACCTAGGCTTTCATCCTGTGATTATGCGAGCTGGCACTTGATGTGGGAAGGTCATTTCAACTGAGATAAAGAGGCATCTTTTCTTACGTAATCACAATATGCGGGCGAAATGGGCTTCGTTGCACGAGACCGTTGCAGCATACCTACAAACGATAACGGGTATATCCCCATTCACATAAATACAGTAGTAAATACTGTATGTTGGTCTGCAGTTGGAAATTCATCTCCAACCGTGCTGGTCAAACTCTCTGCCTACGGGAAGAGAGGATCCCCAGACGAGGCTATGTCGAAGGGCAGAGTCTCGTCTCGGGAAACAGCTAGCCGATCCCGTTTTATACGGGGTCTATGGGGAATTTTTGGCCGCGCCTATGGGCTAGGATACCCCACATTAAATTCGGCCTTGAGCCACATCTGACCGCGTAGGGGCGTTGGTAGATATCCTTCAGTTGGAGATTCAATGAGGAATTCCCTTGACTCACTCACAATTGACGACTACTTCCACGCGCCGCTGGTGAATCTTATATGTGTTGTTCTTGTCCTAAGTATTATCGTTCATTACTTAACTTCGTGCGATTATTCTGTTCGGCAACCTTCCCTACATTACAACAGAGACCATTGGTAGACGTATTTCCAAAGCAAACAGACCAAATAAGTTGTATATCATTGGGTATTGGCAACATGTGCATTTTCATCGAGATGTACAACCTCAGCATGTTCCATTCTCGGACATTCTGATACAACTTCAGGTTATATATAATGCCGTGCATCCATTTTAGTTAATCACGAAAAAGTAGTACCTTTATATTTTGGTAAAGATACAACTGAACATCGCCCAAAGACAATGGTATATTTTCTTTGCAATTTCTAGCATTTTGTTTGACCGGTACCAAAGAAGAAGAAGAGAAATTTTTTACGGCTTATCAACTCTTTGTCGGTTATTTAAAGCCGAAAAACATTTTGGATTGTAAGAATATATATATTGTATTGTAAGCATATATATATATATATATATATATATATATGTATTGTAAGCATATATATATATATATATATATATATCGTTTTGGGAGGGAGAGTAAATATTGCATCAACAATATCTTAAGAATAGCAATGATATTTTGAGAAAAAAGAACAGCTATTTAACCAATAACTGGAGAAATAGATTGATTAATACCTCACCGATGGTATTTGAACGTAAGTGAATGTATCGAACCCATCTGGGATTCGAACTTGGTATTCCATTTTCTCTTTCTGAATTACTATCCGTTACACCACCCGCATTATGCTTAGAAGATAAGGAAAATATCAAAAAGAAGGAAAAGAAAGAAGGGCAACGAGAAAGAAAAACAAATAATTATTGGGATGCCGCTGCATTTTTCCCTTCTTCTTCTTCTTCTTCTTCTTCTTCTTTATCCAGATATCAGTTTTTTGGGGTTTTATTTAGATTTCTTTCTGGCTTTTTCGGTGCGATTTGCAGGCAGCATGCTTAAAGATAAATATTTGCGGCGCATAGGTTGCTAGCAGATGTTTCGCATCCTGCCAAAACCAAGATTCGTAACTTGAGCCAAAATTCCGATAATGATCAAACGTGTGATGGAGATGCTTGGCGTCAAGCGAAACAGTGTGATCTATTGGAGAAACAAAAAATAAAATGGCAGATGGTTTCAATGACAGACAAAAATATGAAGCTGTTCTGGCGCAAAAAGGATTGTCTGTCGGACCTTCAAGGAATTTCCAAAGCGAAAAAGCTAATGTTCAGAAATCTCTTTGATGGTTTAAAATTTGGATTTCATGAAAACGTCAGGAAATCGGTTGAAAATGATTTGATGCTGGTTGCAAAAACCAGTTGTTTTATCTTGTGACGCCCTTCGATTAGCTTCTGTTATGAAATTCAAAAAACAAAAAAAAATATTTATAGCGAATTGGTTATACGCGATTTCAAAAATCGTTTTTTTTTCCGTTGAATCTTCTGTTAGAAAAATCTGTTCAAAATACAGATTTGGTATGACTTGCAAAAAAAAAAAAAAAAAATGGCCGTCATTTTTATGAGTCCTTATGTCGGTTTTCCCTGTGATTTTGTATGGCTTTTAAAAGATTGATTTTATTACCACTTGTTGAAACAAAGAAGTTGCCTCTTAGATGGGAGAGAATTCAGCGTGAGGACCTTGATGAAGAGGAACAGTAGTTCCAGCCGTACGGTGTACCTCCTCACACTGTCAATGTTACTATGGCATAACTCCATGAAAAGTATGGGGGAGCGTCTTATCAGCCGTAAACCACCCAGTAACTCAGTGTCTTAGTGGCTTTACAGACTTCCTTGGGGTGATTCCGATTAAAAAAGAAAGTATTGGCTAATTACTTGTTTCCAAGGTTGGCAGGTCAGTCCCTGTTGTAGACAACTGCTCAGGAGTATTTGGTGTTTCTTCGACATCCACAAAGCCAACCTGTAGTTTATACAGAGACTAGTTGGGGAAAGGGACGTTCCGGCGTAGCCCATTTGGCGTCGTTGATTCAGTGTGACCGATTCGGCGTAGAAATTTTTCAGCAGAGGACGATTAGGCGTCAGATTACTACTTCGTTGTTATAGTGAAATTTGCTCTCTCTCTCTCTCCCCCGTTTAGTAGTCAAAGTAGTACTTCGTCCAATTTAAGAAAAATAGTAGTTGGAGGTATTTTTTTATATTTCCATCAGTACAGCTTCATATTTTACAATCGTCAAAGCCCAGTCAGAATGGAAATTGAATCATTCGATCCTATGGAATTCCTGAAGGGTGTTGCTCATAATTATGAAATAAAGAAGTCATTTCTAAAATTAAATAGCTTTACTAAGTTTTTAAATTTTTTTTAAATATATATTTTTTAATTTAAGTTTTTAATTTACATTATTCCATTAGTGTTTTAATAGGATCCTTAATTCCCCAAATGAATAAAATTCATATTGAATATTGGATGTTTTCAATGCATTTTTTGGGTGAGGTTGCGTCCGGTCAAAGAGAGTGACGTCGACACTGTCTGACGCCTAAACGGCTGTGCCGTATAGTCCAATTATTTTCTGACGCCGAATCAGCAACGGTGAATCGACGACGGCGAATCGGCCACGCCGAATCAGCGACGCCGAATCGACCACAGTCAATCAGCGACGCCGAATCGACCACAGTCAATCAGCGACGCCGAGTTGGCCACAGCGAATCAGCGACGCCGAATCAGCCACAGCGATTCAGCGATTCAGCGACGCCGAATTGGCCACAGCGAATCAGCGACGCCCAATCTGACACGCCGAATCAGAGACACCGAACCGGCCACGCCGAATAAGCGACGCCGAAACGTATAAACCCACTATGTTGTGTAGGCGTTAGTTACAGTTTCTGGGAGATATCGAATAGTTTAGCGTGATTGACGGTAAAAAAAAAAATCAGTACGCTCAAACACTCGGTTACGAAGACTTCTAAAAGGTTTCGATAACCCAGTTTTACTCACTGGAGTAGGTAGCTTCGCTTAACGTCCGGTTCATGCTCCTCTTAGGTTTTTGAGCAGGAGTAGAGGTTTATCCCTTTTTCTTGTTTGGTATTTGATTTTTCCGCTTCCTTCTAAAATCTTTTCATTCTCTTTCGCTCCCAATATCCCTCTGCGTCTTTGTGGCATTATCGTCTTTTTTGAGGGTGAATATCATTAAAAAAGAACTCAGAGGGCTTAAAAAAAACCGGCTGTATGCTTTTCAGTCAGTTTCCCCTCATGTCAATATCGGTAAGAAGTGATTATCTTGATAAATCGACCATTGCAACTTCCAACTCATGTCTCATGGTCAAAATGCTAACGTCCTGAAAACTCTACAACGCCCTGTAGTCTTGATATCGTGTATATTGAAAATCACTGAAAATATATCAAGATTTCTTTTGAGTCTGTTTTTCGCGTGATTAATGTGGCAAGTAAAGTCATTCTTTATTAAAATGACCCTGGCTAATTTACAACATTCTAAAACCTAATACATTTAAAACTAATGTAATGCAATATTTATCATTTGCCAATTTACAAAGAAATAAATAAGAAAACATTTTTATTTATAAATTTATAAGCATTCACTAAATTATTAAAATATACGAACAATATATATATATATATATATATATATACATATATATATATATATATATATATATATATATATATATATATATATATATATATATATATTTTTAAATAAAAAGAAAGAACAGTAAGATATATAATCCGGTGTTCTTATAGATATTTTAATTTTTACAAAATAGTGCTCAATGTAAATTTACAGAGCATTAATATTATAAATTAATTGATTTAAAATATGATTTTTTTCCGCTTCACAGTTCTAACTAGGTTTCAAGAAAAATTCGCTTGAGGATGAAATGGAACTAATGTCTTTAATTTTATTACAAAATTAAATTCGAAGCTTTTGGTTTCCATTTTTGAAACATGGTTAGAACTGTGTAGCGGAAAAAACATATTTTAAATCAATTAATTTATAATATATATATATATATATATATATATATATATATATATATATATATATATATATATATAATACTTAGGTGCCCGCATTTTCACTCTTCGACAATGTTTATTGTTTTTTAAAAAGCGACGATTAGAATTGGAATAGAACCTAAACATCGGATTAAAATAAATTTATACATTTTTTTTGTTCTTGAGAATTTAAAACGAAAATATTAAACAGTATTTATTTACTATATTGGTTATTTACAAGATTAATTTTATATTTACAACATTCTCAAAAGTAATACAATTAAGACTAATGCAATATTTATCATTTACTAATTTGTAAAGAAATAAATGGGAAACAATTATTTTATTCATAATTTAAAAAAAAAATACTGAATTATTAGAATATGAGAACTATCTAAAAGGAAAATCCTTAATATTTAACCACTTTATAAAGTTCGAATCAACTGACAATTTTAGCCGATGTTTTGCCAACCATTGCAATAAGCAATATAGTATAAACAATATTTATTATTTTTGTTGTAAGTTCTCAAGAACAAGAAAATATATAAATTAACTTTCAGCATAGTTTAGGTTTTATTATAATCCTAATCATCACTTTTTAAAACAATAAACATTGCTGAGGAGTTAAGGTAGTTAAAATAATAGCGGTGTCAAAGGAAAAGCGTCATTTTGACACTGTTTTTATGTTTTAAGATAGCTCTTTAAAACTAAAATTTTATCATATATATTTTATAGTTAGATAGGAGCAGTAAAATAGATGTGTATATATACGCAAACGGATTGATATGAACAGAATGCGACAGACAGATAGATAGATAGATAGATAGATAGGAGTAGTAAAATATATGTGCATATATTCGTAAACGAATTGATATGAAAAGAATGAGACAGTCAGACATACATACATACAAACAGATAGATAGATAGATCGATAGGGGCAGTAAAGTATATATGTCTACATACGCAAACGGATTGATACGAACAGAATGGGACAGACAGACAGACAGATAGATGGATCGATGTATCATAGGATCATTGCAATGGTGAAAGGAATTTCGGTGAAGAAAAAGAAGTCGAAACTATAAAATTTACAAAAGAAATGACTAATGGCGAAAAAGAAAAGAATATCGATAAAAAAAATACGAAAGTGTGGGAATAAAAAAAGAAAAGAAAGAAAAACAAAACTCGCATATGGGAAATAGCAAATATTGGTTCGGAGTTCAGACGAAATACTTGGACTGTAACAAGTCATGACGCGTAACATGAAAACAAAGGTATTTATCAAAACATACAAATACATTCTAGTAAAATAAATATACGTACGACGGGAACTTGTAAATAAGAATGAAAAAAAAAACAGACAACAATAAAAATAACTGGAAATATAAACAATCGACAAAAATAATTGATTAGGGAAACGGAATAACAACACAATCATAACAGGTCGGATGGATTATACGTTTTTCTGAACGGATACAGAGTTTTTATGCACACATAAATAAGACTACAAATATATCTAAATATGACCGCATACGCACACAATAAACAGGCTCACAAACACATATACACACACACATTTATTTATATATATATATATATATATATATATATATATATATATATATATATATATATATATATATATATCGTTATATTAGAGCATATAAGATTCACTACAACAATATTTCTCATTTTGTTTTTTATATTTAATAAACAACGTCTCAAAACATTAGTAATGATTTAAATTAATGTTTTGGACGTTTTAATTTTATTCTTCTCTCTATATATATATATATATATATATATATATAT
Organism: Acanthosepion pharaonis; assembly: GCA_903632075.3. Lineage (NCBI taxonomy): Eukaryota > Metazoa > Mollusca > Cephalopoda > Sepiida > Sepiidae > Acanthosepion > Acanthosepion pharaonis. Next base: position 1,002,764 of record CAHIKZ030001414.1, on the reverse strand, counting down.
ATATATATATATATATATTTTATATATACACACACATATATATATATATATATATATACATATATATATATATCACTGAATTAAGATTATGTTTGAAAATAATATTGTTTTTAATAAAGTACATGACAGAGTAATTGAAATAAATACAACGAAATATTCCTTTTTTTATGTGTGTGTGTGTGTGTGTGTGTGTGTGTGTGTGTGTGTGTGAAATGTCTGTGTTTGTCTGTATATATATATATATATATATATATATATTAGTAGACAGAGCTAGAATAAAAAAGTGAAAAAATATACTTGATAAAGTCCGTTAGAGGTCGAAACGCATGACCTAAGTATAGTTTTTCCTCTTTTCTTTATTTACTTATATATATAAGTATATAATTGCGTATACATATAGGTGCATATACGCATATGTACATAAATATAGATGTATGTCTATATATATAAAAAAAATGATACAATGCATTGCTGGACCTTGATTCAAACAAAAAACACGCACACAGGGGCATTATACATATAATTTACTCATGTAAGTACAAACACGCACACACATACACACATACGCACACACTCATATATATAGTAGCGAAACCAATATATATATATATATATATATATATATATGTATATATATATATATATATATATCGCTGTTTATCTGGGAGTAGATATATAAGTAAAATATAATACAAACATACATTAAAAACATTAAAACTGAAAAAAAAACAAACAAAAGAAAAATAATTAACAATAATTAGCTTCATTTGCCTGCATATTTTGTTTTTAGTAAATATTTTAACTAGTCGTCATTGATTCTTTTGAACCAATTTCCTCGCTTTGACTGTTATTATCAAAACACTTTGACCAGTTTTCGTTTGCATCCTTCCTCATGTCTTAACCTCCAAGACTGGGGTTATCGTTACTATTATGCTTCGATCTCTTCCGAAACCTGTTTTTACAATATTTTTTTTCAATTCCTATCTCGACGTCTGTAGCCACCCCATCTCCCCCCAAAAATAGACCGTAGCGGTCAAAATGCAATGATTAAAATTCAGGACGAGGAATCGGGTTCGAACGAATCATTTTATTAAAGAAACCAAATCTGGTATTTCAGACAGGCATATTCAATGACATTTGGGCAACAGCCTCTATATTTCGTATTATTATTATTATTTTTTTTTAAATAAACATATATGAGCTAAGATGCCCACAAGTGTCGACCAATGTACTTCTGTCGTATAAATATCGAAACACTAATATACACGACATTCCTATAGACAATAAAATGTGCTTGCAAGAATGACATGTTATTCTGTATTGGGCCCGCAACAATTAGTGCAAATTTATGATTTGCACCTGTTTGTGGGGTCTGGCCGTCAGTGCAAAGTGCGTTATACTCTAAGACCTATTAAACCTATTTTTGTTAAAACCTTTCAGTATACAAGTACATGCATATACATGCAGGAACTCGCAATCCTAAGCTACTGGCCACTAAAAGCACGAACACCTGTTTTGTAGAACAGATTCCTAAGTCTCCCTAATCCTTAATATTTTAACCTGTTTAAGACTGGGATCAACCGTTATCTTCCCTACATATCACTGTAAACTGTATATATATATTACACTGTAACCCTCACATCTTTTAAACTTAATAGTGATTAAATTTGGATTTTAAAATTGATAATTTTCTTTTAATATCAAATTTTATCATATAATTTAATAATTATTGGTTAGAATAAATTCTTTTTTAATATTACCCGTATTTTAAAGATCTGAATAGCTATTATAACATGACTTCGTTGTCAAGCTTTTTGAATTTTCCTATACTTGTATTTTGATTGGTCATTCTAGCTTTTGTAACAACGTTTTCCCCTTGCGAAGGATCGTTAATTAATTTGAAACTTTTAAAACCATTTATTTTACATTCAACATCATCACTTGATAAGACACCGGAGGTGTTGAAACAAAATGGCTATTTTTGTAGTGATTTTATAACATATTTATGTTATAATTTTTTTAAATAAATAATAAAATATATATATATATATATATATATATATATATATATATATATGTGTGTAATTGTTTATATTTTCATAAATAAATGTATATATATATATATATATATATATATATATATATATATATATTATATATATACAAATATATTTATACATACATATTAAAATATATAAATATATATATTTGTAAACCCTCCCTTTTATTCTAACATTAAAATGTCTTTGACTATGTTACATGTCACAATTAAGATTTATGCATTAGACATCAGTCAATATCGTTTGTTTTCTCTTATTTAAAAACCTTCCACTTAACCTCTCCTAAAATTCTAACTTTTAAAAACAATCTCCTCCTATAATATTTATTCAAATCTAAATTCTGTTTTTTATTCCGGAGTTGAAAGATTTCCTGTTTTTATTTTTGAATTGAATATATCTATGAATTGGATCGTATTTACGATTCCAATGGAATAAATTATGACCATGGAATATTAGTGTTTAAACCTTTTTTTTATATATATATATATATATATATATATATATATATATATATTAGATTATACACGTTTATTCAGATTATGAATATTTATTTCTTTTTTTGAGACCTTTTTTATAATATATATATATATATATATATATATATATATATATATATATATATATATATAATATATATTTTATATTTTATATATATATATATATATATATATATATATATATATATATATATATAATTTTATAGATTAAATAAATTTTAAAATTCAATGATGAATTGGAACTTATTTACCAAAAATGAATTTAATTCACTTTTCCATGGAATATTATCTGTTTAACATTTTTTTTTATATATATATATATATATATATTATATATTTATATATATTTATTAATTAGACAAGGTATTATAATAGAAAAAGACGCTTTTGAAATTTACAATTTTATTTTTCAACTGTTGAATAATATTTGAATTTCAACAACCTTAGATGTGCTGTCAAATATTTTTACAATATATTTACCATAATTTGACCATGAACAATGAAAAAAAATTGCTTTCTTGAAAAGGCAGGATTAATATATATATATATATTTATGAGATTTAAATCGGATGTTCGTTCTTTGCATTTCTCCTAAAGGGCAGAATTAAATTTGTTTTCTTTTTTTAAATAGAAAGCTATATATTTTGATTTATTATTGACATTCTAACAATTCTTTCTCTCGTTTTATTGACCTTTTTTATGATGAATCAAACGGGAAAAATATATTTTTTAATATTTGCTTATATATATATATTTATTTTCGATTTGATAAAGTTTGTTCGTGAAATTCAGGGAAAAAAATATAAAAAAAATATTTTTGTAAAATATCTGTTTTATGTTTATATAATTTTTTTTAAATCATTAAAGGTTTAAAAAATGTATTTTTTTTGAAAATTTATTTTTAAAAATCAATAAAAATTCCAAACAATATAAGGGCCTTTTGGTTTTTTCCTTAAAATTGACTTTATGTATTATATTGACAAAATGGATAATATAAGAGAAATTTTGTTGTTGAGATTAGATTGTATCAAAATTTTATGAAATTGTAAAGAAAAAATTTTAAATAAAATAATTTTATCTAAATATATAATATATATATATATATTTATATTTCATATAAAAATTTAAATATAAATATATATATATATATATATAATAAAAAAAATTTTATATATATATATATATATATATAATAACAAAGTAAGATATATTGAATTATCAAAAAAAAAAATTTGATTTTTTTCTTTTTTAAAAGTAAATATCAATTTTAAATTTTTAAAATTAATAATATTTAAAATCTGATTTAAAATATTAAATTTTTGAATTTTTAATTTCAAGGACCATTATTTTTTGTTTAAAATGAAAATTAAAAATTTAAATTTAATTTTTAAATTAACATTTTAAAATTATTAACAAAATTTCATTTTTTTTCATTAAATTGACTTTTTTTAAATTTTATAACTTTTAAATTTAGAAATTTTAAAAAAAAATAAATACACACATAAATATTTAAAAATAATGTGTTTATAAACACAAAATATTTAAAATATATATATATTATATTATATATATATTTTATTATATATATATATATATATATATAAATTTAATCTTTTATATAAAATATGATTAATATTGTTTTGAAAATTATAATAAATAATTTTTTTGGTTTCTTCATGAAAATCAACTAACATGGAATCTGCCTTTCACAAATTTTTAACTTATGTTTTAAAAACTTTTTAAATAATAATTTTTAAAATCAAAAAAATTGTAAATAACTAACCAAATAAATTATTTTTTTGAATTAAATGTCTCATTTTTTTTCAAACCTCTTAAATTCCAAGAATAGCAATAAAATAAGCTTTTTTTTTTTCTTTTATAGGAAAATTTTTGAAGTTTTTTTATTCAGAATAATCTTAACTATTATATTATTTTTTAATTTCTTAAAATACATGAAATTAATGGAAAATGGCTTTCTATTTTTAAACATTGTAAACATTTCCAAAATTTTATATATATATACAAAAAAATAATTACTATAAAAATACAATAAAATATTATATACAAAAATCATTTATTTTGATCTTTCTGACCATTTTTTTTCCAATTTTTTCATTTAAACAATATTTGAATTTTCTCTACCTTATTGTTTTTTATTCATAACATACTTATTTTTTAAATAATATAAATTAGCATTTCTACAACCCCACAAAAAGGCTAAAAATAATGGAAAACGTTTATTTTTAAAAAAAAAATTTTAAAATTTCCAAATAAAAAATTGACTTTGAACATGGATTAATAATATCTTTATAAATTTTTTGAAATTTCCTTCAAAAAATTTTATAAAATAAGGGAACAATTTAAACTTTTTATATTTAACAGAAAAATTTTATTTTCAGTGTTTGATTTTTTTTAAACAACCGAAAAATTTATTAATATAATAAGTTTAGAATAAAATTAACTCTTTCTGAAAACTTTTTTTAGTTATTTGTTATGGAACAAAATAAATTTTTTATTAAAATAAATTTTTGACTTAACGATGTTTAAAAATATTTGAATATAAATTTTTTATCAACTGATCTTCTTATGCGTATTTTTTCATTTCTAACAATAAAAATATTTTGTATACCACTGAATCTTATGATTTTAAAACTAACCCTAAATTTCGACGTTAATTTATTAGACAAATTTCGAATCGGACTCTTTTAAATTGAATTAAAATATCAAATATTTTTTAATGGAATTTTTTATTAAAAAGACCTCCAAAATTTTGAGAATAGTGAATATATATATATATATATATATATATATATATATATATATTTAAAGCATAAAAATTAAGATTTTTTTAAAAAAGATCCCATACAAATATTTCTTTGATTAAAAATATAGTAAACATTAAAAAACCATTGCTTAGCATAGAAAATGAACTGAATGTTTGAATATGCATACATTAACCAACTATTTTGAAATACTAATATATTTTCCATGAATAAATTCTTTTAATAAAACTTTTTGAACATTTAATTTCTTGAATGATTAAATGAGGACGTAAAATTCTTGCCTATTGTTTTTAAATTGCCTTAATTTTTTCACGTTCACGAAATTAATCCATTACGTTTACCTGAATTCATCATTGTCCGACCAGTTTCAATAAATTTTTAATTGGCAAAAAAAATTTTTTTGAAACATCCCGGTAATCCCTTTCAACACATATGAAATTTTAATTTAATTGAAGCCAGGGCATATTAATTGAATGTCATAAAAATCATGGATAAAGTAGAAAAACTCAATATGTTTTGTTTTATAACATAAATAGACCAGAAAAATAATTTTTCTTGTAATAACCCCTTTGATGTCAGATTAATTTCCTTTTATAAACGTAACTATAAATATTTTCCCATAAAGTTATTTTTCAAAGAAATATGTATATGACATTTATTTTTTTTTTTTTTTTGTGCCATGTCCTTTCAGGACGTAGGCGATCATGGCTCTCCACCTCCTCTCTATCCCTTGCAGCTCTCAACAAGTTCCTTCCCTCTGCTTCCTCCCCCAGACCACGTTCTGTCATCCACTTGCTTAAACCCGCCAGGTATGTCATGCGTTGTTTTCCCTTTTCTCTCTTTCCCTATATTCGACCCGTGAGTATCAGATTCTCCAGGCCCTCCTTCTTCGTTGTGTGCCCCAGAAACTTCACCTGCCTCTGCCTGATATTAAGTATAATCCTCCTTGTTTACAACCTCTCTAAGACCTCATCGTTGCTCATACGCTCGGTCCATGATATCCTCAGCATCCTTCTGTAGAACCACATCTCCGTCGCCTCGAGTCTCTTCTTCATCTTTGAGGAAATCGTTCAACATTTTCTGCCGTAAAGAAGGAAAGATGTCACGTAACAGCTCAGTATTCTTTCTTTGTTACCAAAGAAATCCTCCTGTCTAGCAATACTCTGCCTAGCTTTTGGAATGCATCCTTGGCCATCCCAATACGTCTACGGATCTCAGTGTCGCATTTACCGTCCTCTGACAGAAGGCTTCCCAGATATTTAAACTTCTACGTCTGCTTGATTCTAGTGTTCCCGACTTTTCAAATCGCATTTCGGACTCATCCTCTTACTGATGTCCACGCATTCTGTCTTCTTGTAGTTTATGCTTAGTCCTTTCTTCTCGCTCTCCTTCGCTAACTTCTGTAGAATTTCTTTTATGTGGCTGCTATCAATACCGTGTCATCTACGTAGAATAGCCTTGGATATCAATCAATGGCACTGTATTAGAGAATGCATTAAATGGTTGACTTATAAAATTCGATATAAAAGAGTTCTACCCATCAAACAGTTAAAGAAACATTGAATTGAGCTAAAGAATATATATCTACACCTAAAGATAAAACTGAAGTCATTAAGCATTGTCGCAAGTCATTACTATACCATAACGAGATATGATGGATCAAGAAGTTTACTATCGGCAATTTTGACAATACTATGGGAGCCTATGATGGGGTCAAAATTGTGCGAATTAGTAGGATGTCTAGTATTAAATAGCCTAAATGAGTTTATTAACCCCTATAAGCATGGTCTATACAGGGATGATGGTTTAATCATCGTCGATATCTGTACTCCCAGAAAAGGAGATATCATCCACAAGAGTTTACACTGCATGTTTAATAATTTCTGATTCAAGTTAGACGTACAAACCAACTTAAAAATAACAAATTATCTAGATGTTGCACTTGTGTAATGGCACAGTTTCTCCGTTTAGGAAAAGTAACCAACAACCCTTCTATATTTATGTAGTTTCTAACTACCCAAAACACATCTTAAAAGAAATCCCCAACGGGATTAGTTTTAAACTATCAGCATGGCACGACGTTGCCCGTGCTTGATTCAAAAATCGTACGACTCATACAACAATCGCTATCACTTGACTTAAAACATTTTTGCCTTTCCTTGCCTTTAAAGGAGTGCCCTTTGCCGTGCTGATGTTGCTACATGCCTTAATTCTTGCCTATTTCACACTGCGAATTTTTTCTAAGCTCTATACAAAAATTAAATCTGTTACGAAAAAAGAACTAAACAAAATGAACACAAAACGATCAGCTTTAAAAAAGGATTCGTAACTGGAAAAACCAAATGAAAAAAAGAATGTTAACAACAAATACTTTTTCACACCCAACCCAGTTCTGCGGAATCAGAATCAACGTTGAGTTTAAGCTAGCGAATGAGCCAATTGCAGTAAAGTGCCATGCAGATTTAAATTTTTCCCACTTGTGAAGAATGGCTATCGATTTTTTTTGCATGCTAGTTTACATTTCAGACCGTGAAATTCTTACGGATCTTTATAGTTAGGTTTATTGGAAAACCACATGTACTGCAGCCATAACAGTAGTTGATGTAGCTGTGGCAAGATAGACTGATATGATTCTTATTACAATATTTTAAGTTGCTAAGCTCAAATAATTAACGATGCGATAATGGCATTTCTACGGCTATTTTACTGTCTTTACTCGCCATGAGCATATAAAAGATTTATCAGAAAATTTAAATAAAAAGACTGTGAAATTCTTACGGATCATTATATTAAGGATTATTAGGAAACCACATGTACTGCAGCCATAACAGTAGTCGATGTAGCTGTGGCAAAATAGACTGATATGATTGTTATTATAATATTTTAAGTTGTTAAGCTCAAATATCTAACGATGCGAAAATGGCATTTCTACGCATATTTTACTGTCTTTAACCGCCATGATCTTATAGAATCATTAACTGAAAAAATATGTAAGATTCATCAGAAAATCTAAATAGGAAAACTGTGAATATTTGGCGAATATTAATTCTGTGTCATCTAAGAAATTCGGAATGCTTGCGACTATTATATACATTACTACCGGCATACGGCCACATTCGTCCGATCACCGAAGTTAAGCAACGTCGGGCTTGGTCAGTACCTAGATGGGTGACCGCATGGGAATACCTCGTGCTGTAAGATTGGATATGCGGGTGGTGTAATATCTACGGTTCGGAGTTGTTAATCGGGGTGCCGAGTTCCAATTCCAGTTGGGTTCGTTAAATTGACATACGCGCAAATACCCTAGGAAAGATATGAATACCACCTATTGTCCCTCAATCTGTGTGTTAATATGTAAGACGTTCATCGCTAAACCATTTATTATTTCCAAAAATAAAATAAAATTCTTTACAAAATATTTAGATGTCAACATTAAATAATTTGCAAATGGTTAATATGCCAATAAAAAAAAAACAAGAACCCCCCCGCCAAAAACAAAACAAAACAACTATACTGCTACTAGGTGGGAAGCACATGAAAAATATTCAGATATTAAAATTATAAACACATGACCCAGTGGATAAACGTGTTGTTTGAATCCAGTGACTTAAACAAGGAGTTTTGGGTTCAATACCTGGCAACAGCAGAGGCGAAAAAACATCTTGCAGAATTGAGATACTAAAGAGAGTTAACAGATAACTAGGCATCCAGAAGTGGCATGACACGTGGTACTATAATAATCTATCTCGGTAGCTGAAGTAAAGGGCAAGGCTCGAAATTCTAATCAGCTGAAGATGACAGGAGCGTATATCTACCGAAACGTTTTGAATATGGCAATGAAGATGAGGACAAGGGCCTCGAACAAAAATAAAAATATTTTTTTTAATTATATTCATCTCAGAAATATAGACAGATATAGAAGAAGGCCGAAAAAAGGACATCGGTCTAAACAGTCGTGAATATGGCAAAAAGATATGAGGACAACAGTCCTAACAATGTAAATAGTGTAAATAATTATAATACCTCATCTCAGAAATATAGACAGATATAGAAGAAATTTAAAGTGTAAAACGAAAAAACATGAAACAACATTTTCGAAACAGAAAAAAAATTTAAATAATGACAGCGGCATGTGTTTTGGATAATTTTAGCTATCAGTTTCCTTTTTAAAAAGAATTCCCTTGAGGACATGAAAATCAATGGCTTTATTTTTGAATCACTTTATAGCTCTATGCAATATTTCAATAAGAAAAAACATATTTGACCTCCCTAGCAACTCCCCCCCACGCTTCTTTTAAATTTATTTTTTTTCTAAAGTCGTCAGGTAGATGATTCGATTCTTACTTCTGTCCCAATTGCTTTCAATGTGCCCTGTGAGCGTCAAATTTTCCAAACCCTCTTTTCTTATTATGCGTCCTAGAAACTTCAACTCTTTCTAGTTCAAAGAACAAATGTACTTTCCGTTCCACTTTTCCAACAAACTTCCTCATTGTTCACATGTCCCGCTTATGACACTTTTGCTTCAAGGCCGGAGCGTGCAACGGTTTAAACGAAAGGAACCAATATGGCAACGAAGATGAGGACAACAATCCGAATAATGTAAATAGTGTAAATAATTACAAGACCTCATCTCAGAAATATAGACAGATATAGAAGACCTCCGGAATTGATTGTCGGTTCTAAACGTCGTGAATATGGCAAATCTTTTGAGGAAAATATTTCCGAACAATGTAAATATTTAAAAATAATTAATATTAAGTATGAATTATCGCAGAAATATTTATTTAATTGTTTTTTTTTCCTCTTCTTGTAATAAACATATTTTTATTTCATTTTGAATGAATATCCGCGTTGTAATGAATCGTCAAATGAATTTTGAACAGACTTTTATCTTTATTTTATTTTTGCTGAAGTTATTTTATTTTTGTCGACAATGTAATCTTGGCCGTCGAAACGCAAATATCCATATTCCCGCCACCAATTGATTGGCGCACGTACATATGAGAGTGCATAAATTTGATGCTATCTGGGTGCAGGAAGTGTCGGTGTAATTCTCAACTATAGTCAATTACTTGTTGTTGTTGTTGTTTTTTTAATCATTATGTTATAAGATTTTTTTTTTTAATCTGATGATTATAAATATACGCATATGTCCGCTTATTAATTTCTTGAACAGATTGCAATATTTTTGTTTTGTTGATTTTCACGCCTTCAGAACGAAGTGACAACAGAAAATATTATTAGTCCTATAAATTGACAGTTTGAATAACAAGTGAGAAATATTATTGAGAAAAGATTATCGCAGGGTTGGGTTTATTAATGCTAGTCGATCGGATAGTTACCTAGTGGGTAAAAGTGTTTGTTTGGGAGTTTACTGATAAAGTGGTTGTGAGTACAATCCCTGGTTTTTTTATTTGTTCTTTGAAAAGGGAAAGAGGCGAGCTTCTAAAATAAACAGTACTAATTAAAATAAGAACTAGACGAGATATCCCTAGATAGGGGTTTTCTAAGCTAAGATCGATTAGTACTCACCCAGTGAGGATCGTACTCACTACTCAGTCGTAATTGTTCTAGCGGGACAAGCTCGCTAACCATTACACCATGTCAAGATGCCCAGTCAGGATTTTCTAAGTATAGCTTAGATATGACACAAAATGTATGAGTAACTCGAGTATTACACAATTAACCATGTCTAGGTATCCTATAGGGATTCTCCAAGCATACAGGACCGAAAGTAATGGGCACTCAGTGAGGTCAAACTCATTATTCAGTCGTAATTGAGATAAGCTTGCTAACCATTACACCACGCCGACGTGCCCATATATCCCCAAGATATGAACATAGAATAAAAACAGTCTATCTCCTTAGATTGAATAAAGGGTTTTCCAAGCCTTTAGCTCTATAAGCGCGCGTGGGGCTTTGAAAATATATTCACGCCATGGTGGATACATAGGTTTGACTTTCTTAAGCAATGGGCTGACGTTTAAGAGAAAATGGAAACAAAAAGGACACTTATATATCGGGTCAGAAGGAGTTAGTTGAAATAACTAGGAGACAAAATGAGGAAAGAAAACTTAGAAAATTTGACACTCACAGGGCATATCTAAGCAAGAGGAAAACAGCGCACAACACAGCTTGTGTAAATGTTTCTCAGATTTGGGATTCGGTAAGCTAGTCACGCCTAGGCACGGTTGTTTAGAGTACCATTTGTACCCTGTCTTTTTAAATAAATTACAAGCTTATGCCTGTTATTTCTGGTTACTTTTACCATAATCATTTCATATTTACGAATATTTTTCCGTATATTTAATTGTAATATACGGAGAAATATTCGTGAGTATGAATTGATTATGGCTAAAAAAAAATGAAAACATAATGTTTGAAATTTATTCAATCAGACATGCCTAAAAGAAAATTTGCTGCCAAGTAAACACACACACACACACACAAAACACAAACACACACACACACACACATATATATATATATATATATATATATATATATATATATATATATATATATATATATGAGAGGAAAGTGTTTAGCATGAGGTTTTATTTAAATATCGATATGGGCACCAGATTTCGCTACCAGCTTCTTCGGTGGGGCCCAGGGATCGTGTCATTGATTTTTCCCAGGAACTCTTGTAGTATGGAAGACATAGCTTCTTGTATCCAGCCTTCACCTTCTTACAAAATTCTGATTTTTTGTAGTAGACTTTCTTCTTTAACCAATGTCAAAGAAAAAAGTCAGGACTCTTGGATTTAAAACATACATAAAATAGGGAGTTCCTTTTCAATCAATAATATATATATATATATATATATATATATATATATATATATATATATAATTAATTCATCGAGTCTGATAGAAACCTCAACAGAATGCAGAAAGCACTGGACGTTTCGTCCTATATTTGGGACTCATCAGCAGTGCGCATCCACTACTTGAGAATTGAAACCCTGACAATTAGCGGCGCTAAGTTGAGTCTGATTTGGAATTCCAAGTCATCACTAAAGCCCATTTGGAACAGTTGGTCTGATGTTCGCTTGACAACCTAATGTCAGGGTTTCAATTTTCGGTAGTGGATTGCTGCTGATGAGTCCCAGATATAGTTAAACGGCAAAACCAGTACTTTCTTTGCATTCTGTTGAGGTTTCTATCAGACTCGATGAATTAATTAAATATAATTATCAAATCTTCCTAATTAATATATATATATATATATATATATATATATATATATATATATATATATATATATATATATATATACTAGATGTCTCCTGTCGAATTCGACGTATGAAGGTCAAGTAGGAAACTGACAAAAATAACACCAGCACATGAGATTTGATTATAGTGGTGAGGGTTTCGTGCAGGACCATCCACACTTTTTTTCTACTTGAATACAGAGACCTGATGCACTACGTACCACAAGGTCCCCAAACGACACTCCGTAGGTTTTGATTTTCAATCATTGTTTTTTTTTCTTTAGACCAGTTGCCATCCAAAGCTCCCATTTAAAACCCAGTGTGTCCTGCTTAAAACCCATAGCTGGAGGGAGAAGAAGAGGATTCATACCTTTCCCAAGGGTATTAGCACGTAAGTGAATTATGATGGATTCGACTGAGAATTCGAACTTCTTTTCGCCGATTCCTCAATCCAATCAAAAAACTATGCATTACTCGATATATATATATATATTTAATCTCCTGGGTAGACTGTTCTCGTTCCACTAAGGGATAATTCTTATTGTTAAGAATTATTTTATTTAATAAATTTTCAGTTATTGATTGTCAGTTTCCACTGCCGCGAACTCACAACCACTACATGACCAAATTCGCAAACCAACGCCATTGACCATTTCACACTTTGCTGAAATAAACTTAGAGACTTAAATGTAACCTTTTTGCATATTAAGCTGCCAATTATGCTGCTGGCTGTCATGTTTTTTCTTCTTGCTTCCCATGTTTCAGGATTGTTACTAATTGTTTTGACTGCTGCTATATTGAATATTTGCTGTAGTTCTCTCTTTTTTTTTTTAGTAACGCTTTATCATATTGTATTTATTTCTATGCTAGGTTTCCGTCCTGGGTTAGACGATAAACTACGTCCAGCAGCAAGGCCTTTGATTAGGAGGTTTTGAAGAATTTTTAATTGCTGGTGTTTCCAGGTTCACCGTGACCCGGTGTGGTAGCACCTGTTAGGGTCCTAGCTATGGGCAAATAGTTAAACCCTTCCGACTGGGTAAAAACACTAACAAAAATGTTTTCCAGGTTTTAATACCAGAAATACTTTTTAAAAAAAAAAATATTACCAGAATTAAATTTTTGAAAAAAATATTACCAACCATATCTTTTTGAAAAAAAATTTCTACCAATACATTTTTGAAAAAAAGGTTTTACCAGCTAAACATTTTGAAAAAAAATATTATTAGCAATACTTTTGTAAAAATTATCCAGTTTACATCGAAAAGAAAAAGTATTACCAGAAATAGATTTTTGACAAAACAAAATATTAGCAAAAATAAAATTTTGTCACCGTTATGATAAGCTAGTGAGGTTGATAACAAAAAAATTTTTACCAAACCTATGACTCATTTACTTGTTACAATTTTTTGATATATTTAGACTACTAGTGAGCCAACCCAATGACTTGAATCACTTTATAGTCCACCAATAGAAGGTTAACCAATCAGAAGACGTAGAATATTCAATCCGTCGTGTATAAAGGCGGCCATTTTGTTTACTCTATCCGAATGTCCAGTGCCAGCTTGTCAGGCGAAGAGAAACAGAAGGAAGAACTACGCTCTGCTACTTTACCGGGATATCCACTGCTAACCTGAACTAAACTTTCCTACTGTCTTCGAAATATTCACTGCTAACCTCTGGATTCTATACTCAAAGACGACCGTCATCATGAACAACACAAAGGTTATATATATATATATATATATATATATATATATATATATATATATATATTGTGTGTGTGTGTGTGTGTGTGTGTGTGTGTGTGTGTTCAAATTCGGCTCTCCGATCTCTAAATCCTTTGCTATTATTACTTTCACGGTTATGTTTGAAGTGTCGTTATTTGATAATCAATTTTGGGTGTTCCTAATTCAAAATGTTCCTTCTCTTTGACTAGCTACCTGTTATGAAGTGGTTTCACAGTGGAGACTTGTATTTGTACTAAGTCGGTCCTAAAATAGGTTCGACGTACAAAACGTTAGGAACTTGATATAATAGGTAATGACGCAGTAATCTAGTTGGGGTGGCTGATACTTTAGTATCCGACTAACGGTCGTCCGGCATCGACTAACTGACCGAACCACTGAGCGACTAATGAATGTTACTCTTATTACTCCTACTTATTATAGGTGGGAGAGTCTATTAACTATAGAATAGGTGTGTTCTACTATAACACTACCGACGTTTGAATCTGCCAGGTTATTTAATCCATAGCTGGATTGTGTAATGAAAAGTATTCATACCTTTCCCAAGGGCATTAGTGCAAAATATGACTTCAGCTACCTGATTGCATTCTGTGCCTATAACTCTTAAGCTATCTGTCAGTAATAACACGCACCTATAATGTGATAAAAGAGTTTTATGGTAACTCTAATTAGAGCGTCTCTGTCTTGTTTTTCGTAATTTAAGATTACTTTGGTTTTTATTTATAATTTAACAATTTATACTTATCTATATATACAAAAATTCTGTAACTTCACTTTGTAACACCTTCTAAAATAGCCTTACATTGAAAATAAAATACGACTCTTTTTAGTAGTGTATTTAACTAGTGCAATAAATTATCATTCATATTTTTGGAAAAATTAAAAGTTTTATTATTTAACATACAACATACTCTCACTATTTTAAAATAATTTAATGACTAAAATAACAAATCCCTATTGTTTGTTGCTTATCTTTTCTTTAAGTTTTTATATATACAAGAATCCAGTTTCTAGTTTGCCTTGCGTTGGCGAGAACTATAAACAAATTACAAGGCCAAACGCTTCAAAATGTTTGCTCCAGGAACAGATATTTATGCATGGCCAGTTGTGTGTTGCATGCTCAAGAGTAAGAAAACCCAAGAATGTATTCTTCGCTGTTAAAAAGAGAAAAAAGACATTTTCTTAAAAATATTTTTTACCATGAAGTCTTACAAAATTAAATTAAATGAAAGAAATTATTAAACAGCGAAGTAGGGTTTTTGTCAAAGTATTTTTCCAAACAAATCAGCTTATTCAAATTTCATCGATTGGTAAACGAAATTGAACGAAAAAATAGAGTTTTGTTATTTTGACAAAACGTTATAGATAAATTTCCACAATACTTAAAACTGTTTTTAAAACATATATATATATATATATATATATATATATATATATATATATATATATATATGTGTGTGTGTGTGTGTGTGTGTGTATGTGTGTGTGTGTGTGTGTATGTAGGTTTTTGCAATGAATGCAGCAATCTAGCAGCTGATAATAGCTATATCAAGTATATTATGCGTTAAAATTTCCCTTTCTTCAAATGAAAGCTGGGTATAAAAAAACTTCTCCTGTCGAGTTTCGATCCTGCTTGAAGCAACCCATTGTGTCGAGCCATACTTTGAGCTGTGATATAGTAAAAAGTCAAAAAATGTGAATTTCTATCTATCTATCTATCTATTTATCTATCTATATATATATATATATATAAATTTTGTTAATCAGGAACTGAGTGTAAAACGAGTGGTGTTTAGCCTTCTATCTATTTATTGATTATTATATATATATATATATATAAAATAAAAATTGATTAAATCATTACAATTTAATCATTTATAATTATATATCATACTTATTAAAAAATCCAGGTTGTGTGTGTGTGTGTGTGTGTGTGTGTGAAATATATAGTATATATTCCAAATTTTTCAACTGGGACCGATTTCAAAAAAAACACAAGACCACGTAAAATTCCTTTTGTTTGGTTCTGATAGCGACAACAATTGGAAAAAATGGAGTTTTTGCACGAAATCAATTTGAAAACACGCTTCAGAGGCATCGCGAGAATGATAAGGGGACAACTCTTATCGAGTTATACTTATTATAAAAAAACCAGCTTGGTTGTGTGTGTGTCTGTGTGTGTTCGTTTATATATGGGATCGGATTTCCTACATTTTTCAACCGATTTCAACAAAACTTCACTTTCTTTTGACAGGAAGTTTTTCTTATTGTCTTGTACACATTTTCTTTATTTTTACATTCAGAATGCTTTAAAAATTCCATTTACAAGACAATTGTTTATAATAAAATTCTATTCAATCGGTAGACTCATAACGATTGAAAACAATGTTTTTTTTGAGTTTGGGTTTGACCAATTCGTAAAAATAATAAAAAAAAAACTAATTAAGACATGCGTGTCCGTCAACCTTAAACAATAATCTTTGTCAATTTTATTTTTCAGTCTTTATGATGGTCGATACTTGATCTATCTCTTACTGTTATATCCCCGGGCTCTACTGCTAGTATTTAATACTGGGATCAGCAGGACATTAAAAACAGGGATGTTTAGGCCTCAGTCTAATATTGTTTTTTATATTTTATTTATTTTGATTAGAAATTATAATTTAATCATTTATAATCATATATGTTCAATGGTGGGGTTGTCAAGAGGCTCGTGTGTAAAACAGGGTTGATTAGGTGTTAGTCTATTACTGTTTTTTTTTGTTTTTTAGTTTAACATGATTTAATTTGTAATCACAATTTAATTATTTGTAATTATTTATATTTCATTCTGGGGTTATCCGGGGACCCGTGTGTCAATTTAGGTGATTGGGTGTTAGTCTAACGCGTTTTACTTTAAATATTTTATTATTTTGGTTTGTAATTATAAATCAATCAGTTATAATCATATATCTTTCATTAAGTGCATATCAGTGTATTCAAGTGTCAAACCGGAGATTTTAGGTGCAAATGAAAACCGGATTTTCACATACAAAATAAAAAAAAGTTATATTTGGAGGTTTTTGTTTGATTCACAGCGAAAAGTGTGCCTTATATGAGAAGTATAGGATACTCAAATATGCAAAATGTTATTTCTACCTCTGTATAAGAAAATACAATAATAATGCAAAATTAAATGCGAATAAATTTTGGAGGTATGTTCAATTATATATATATATATATATATATATATATATATATATATTTATATATATATATATATATATATATATATATATATATATCCAAATTATTGTCGAATCTATGTATGTAGGTCAAACAAGAGGATAATAAAGACCCCAATTTGAAATGGAAATATAAAAAAAAATACAACAGGTATAAAGCAGGTGATAAATTTTGTTCCTATTCCCAAGGAAAAGTTAGCTATTGCTAGCTATAAAAGAACCCAATAATTTATTAAAT
>CAHIKZ030001414.1:917500-980000 GCA_903632075.3 Acanthosepion pharaonis | reverse complement strand
AAAATTCAAAACTATAATAATTTTTATTTTTTTTTATTTTTTTCTTTTTTTTTCTTTACTTTTCTGGTTCTTTCTTTCTTTAATTTTTTTCAAGTGAACAAATAAATTTTATTGGGAGACCTTTTTTGGACAGCATACTATGTTCATAATAAGATTCGTTGAACAATAAATCATAATAACTTGTCTTATTATAAATTAAACGCCCAATAGATTTCTTGTAGTTCTTTCTTTTTTCAACTTTCTGTATTCTCAAATAATCATAAATTCTGCTTTCATGAATGTTTTCATTCTTTTAACTTCAACTATCTCTTGAAATTTCTTTGAACTTTCTTTATTTCTTTCTGATTTTTCATTTTACATTTCTAAATATCTGACTATTTTTAAAAAAATCAATTTATTTTTTCTTTCTTTGATTAAAGTTTAAAAATTTGCAAAAAAATATATTATTTTGCTTTCGTTTTTTAAAAAATATCTTATATTTTTTAATATTTTTTACCTGAACATTTATTAAAAAAAACAGAGAGAAATTTTGATTCGAAATAGATTTCATTTATAATTTTGATGAGAATTTATTTCATAGACTTGACGAAATGGTCAAATAATATTTGATTAATCTTGATTTTAAACGCAATGTTAAAAAATATTATAATTAGTAAAAATGTTTTTGTCCAAAAAACAATCGATGTATTGACAATTTGATGTGTGTGTTGTTTCACACACACATATGCGTATTTATATTCTCATCCAATTTCGATGTTTTTTTTTAGATAATTCTTCAGTACCGGTTTTTGAGTCCAAAAATACCAGGTCAACTCCCTTTTAAAATTCACAAAAAAAATAATTTTTGTAGTTCTTTAAAAATTTTATAAAAATTTAATTCTGTAAAAAAAAACATTCTGATGATAATAAACAATTTGAAATCTAACGCATAAAATTAAATAATTATAAAAAAAAAAACTATATTATAAATTTAAAATGATTTCTATATATTATGATATCTATGGAAGTGTGTTCGTTTCTTTGCAAGATATAACTCAAAAACTCTCCTTTTATATATATCATATATATATATATTCAAATTGTTAACTCCCATTCATAGATCGCTTGAATTTTTTTGCACCCAAAGTTTCGTTAATAAAACGTTTTCAGGTAAAATGATTTTCTTTAAACTTATATATATATATAACTGAATGGCAAAAATTGATCATGATTAATGAAAGACCTGGTCGAAGGCAGGTTTTAAGCATTAGAAAAACATATGGTTTTTAAAAATTATACCTCATCGTGGTGCAATGATCCAGCAAACTTGTCTCGCTTCTCACATACAAAACATTTGATACTCACTAGGTGCTCCATACTTTCGGCTCTCTATATATATATACGCTATAAATATATAGTTATAAAAAATTAATAATACATATTAAATATTATATATTTATAAGATATTGATAATATAATATATATATATATATATTATAAATATTATTAATATAACAATGAATCAAGAAAAAATATTGATAAAACTAATAAATCTTTAGTTTATAATATGTTTATAATATAACGAAAATAATATGATTTTTGAAATTATTTCATTTAATATTCCTCATAAATAATTTTTGTTTAAAATATGGCCATCATCAGTATAAAAAAGTTCTGCTTATAAAAGATGAGTTAAAACCATTTAAATGAATGTATTGAAAAAAAATGAACTTTTATCCTGTAGTTTTCATTTGTTTTTTTTTGGTTTTTTTTTTTTACTTCCGAATTTTGGGCAACATAATGGGTTGGTAAAAAAAATCTTTTTTGTTGTTTTTAAGATAAGGGGATGGATCCATTGCACTCGTTTTTGAAACTGGAAGAATTTTTAAATGGTCATTTCAGTTTTATTATAACCTTTTTATATATTGAATAATATATTAATAATGTACCAATAAATTTATAAATTTGGTAAAAATTTGAATAAAAAAACTAGTAATTAAATCCTATATCGAATATAATATTATTTAACGAACAAATAGAATCAAATTAAATGTATATTATAATAATAAATAATGTAACGTTTATAATATAATAAATATGGTTTTATAATATAATGAAAACAACTAATTTTTTTCGTCTCCGAGTTTTAAAATGGAGGAGAATTATTTTCTGAATCTCTCTCTCTCTCTCTTTCATCTCTAGATAATCAAAACAAACATGAAACAAATACACAGAAAATGGTCGCTGCTATTATGGAAATACTTCGGACGAACTGCATTGTTTTTTCACTGTTTTGTCTTTATATTTCACCTGAATACCAATTTATATATTGATATATAACGAAAAGAATATATTATAAAATGCTAATTAAATAAATATAATATTAAAAATTAAAACCATGAACTATCTACAGACTCCCAACCAATTTCCCCGATCATAACAATCTTAACCTGTTCAAATCCATTTAACCGTTACCTTCCACCCTATTAATTTTTTTTAAACCAGTAATATTCCCCTTTCTATAGACGTGTAAAACCCAAGCCTTGTTCAGGAAACTTACATCGTAAAAAAAAAGAATAAAAAACCCATGAAAAATGTTAAATAATATAAAGAATAAGCAACAACGGAGAAAAATAATAATCCAATGTAAGAAATAAATGACAATAAATAATATAAAAAAAAAAAACGTTCATAAATATAAAGAATAAAAAATATTAACAATAAGATTATTAATAATATTACGAATAAAGCATAAGGAATAAATGACTAATAAATAATTTTAAAAATACATAATATAGAAAATAAATAATATTGGGAATGAAATAGAATAAATTAGAAATAAATATTAATACTATAGAGAATAAATGACTAATAAATAGTATAACAAATACATAAGGTAGCAAATAAATAATATTTTGAATTTTTTTTAATAATATAGGGAATAAATATTAATACTATATAATAAATGACTAATAAATATATATAAATACATAATATATAAATAAATAATATTAAATGTTCTAATTATGCGAATAAATATTAATACTATAAATGAATAAATGTTTAATTTCTCATCTATAACAAAAATTATATATTGTCAATAAATTATATTTTTCTGAAATAATTTATATACGTTCAATTTATTTAATACTATAGAGAATAAAAAGACTGTTAAATAGTATATTGGTACATAATATAGGAAATAAATAATATTTTTTTTTTTTTTAATATATTTTTATTAATAATTATGGAGAATTTTTTTTGAATATTCTCTAAGTATAACTAATACCAAATATAGCAAAAAATTTTGGGAATGAAATAATAATATAGCAAATTTGTTTTGATACTATTTCAAATAAATAAATTCGTTTTTTTTACAAAACAAAAAATAAAAATTATAAATGAATTCAAATATAGCAAAAATATTAACCTGTTATGAATGAAAAGATAATAAATTAAAAAAATTTCAAATAATAATATTGTTAAATATTAATACTATAGAGAATAAATTCCTAATAAATAGTATAACAGGTATGGAATAGAAATTGTTAATATTTTTGAATGAAATAATAATAATCCCAAATAAATTATTAATACTATTGTTGTAAATAAAAATGACTAATAAATATATATATATAAACAAAAACAAAGTTCCCAAAGATCTTGTTATGGGGGGTCCACCCTTTTCATAACTATTGGACTCGACCAGTGTGTATTTGTACTGCTACCGGTGAATGCCCAGGAGTTAGACGAGAGATACGCTGATACAGTGAACAGAGAGAGTAAGAATGTGAGGTAACCGCTTTGTAGGAGTCACAGTTGCGAGCACGTAGACTCAGAAGGAAGTCCTACTTCGATAATGGATTTACCAGACTGTATATATATATATTATTATTGCTACTAACCGCATTTCTGGATCTACTAACCGTATTACCAATTGTATTATTACGTCAATACATTTATTTGCTATATTTCATTCCTGCGTTTGTCATTCATTTGAGACCGGATTTCATCTCGAATCCACAACAGTTATATAACTGGCTGAGATTCTTATAGATATTTTTATTTTAGAAAATAGATAGATAGATGTAAGCATTTGGTTGAGAACTGAGAACGATAAAAAAAACATATTTTAAATTAATTAATTTATAATATTTTTGCATTCGTTAAATTTCGTCAGCAGGGCCCGTTGGTTATAAAAAATATCTATAAGAATACGTTTGCCTCCTATTGTAACTATTCTTTTTTTTTATTTCGATATATATATTATATATATATATATATATATATATATATATATATATTTCAAATTCTCTTGAGGTTTCTTAGAAAATTTTGATGTATGTTAATTATGATTTTTCAAATGAATAATTATATATTTATGCAAATTTTCAATGATATAAAATATAGTGGTATTTTTTTTATAAATAAAAAAGATAGAAAAAAATATTGTTAAGGCAACATATTAATGAGGAATTTTCTCGTACATAAATATAAAAAATTTGTCTGTCTTTTTTTTCCCCGTCCCAAAGAAAATCAAAAAAAACAATCAACACATTTTACGGGCGATATATATATAAATAATAAATAATTATATAAACTTATATATATAAATTTATTATTTAAAATATATAAATATATATATATATACCAATCTAAAGAAAAAAAATATTTTTATATATATATATATATATATATAAATATTACATTATTATATATATTTATATCACTTTATAGTAGTGGGAAAGTAACTGAAGCTCTACATGCCAGGTCAACGACATTGTTTGATTACAAAATTCTCTGATCGTTTTTGATTAATAATAATATATATATATATATATATATTATATATGAGAATTTTTTTTTTAACATATATATATATTATAAGAAATTGTAAATATATATATATATATGTGTGTGTGTGTGTGTATATATATATATGTGTGATTATATTTTAAATATATAATATATATATATATATATATATATATATATATATATATATATATATATATTATATATATATATATATATAAATTTAAAATGAACACTTCAATTGTGTTCAGGACACATTATTGAAAACTGTAAATGTTTAAATATGAAACCAGATTTCAATTCCACATACACACGCAAAAAAAAAGGAAAAAAAGAAAATATACTTTGACTTTAAAATTAAATACATATAAACTAATATATAACGATTATATTTTAAATCTTTATAAATATTTTCAATAGTTAAACATTTTTTTTAGATATAGTTAAATTTTTTTTTTTTTAACAGCATCTAAAATATTTATATATAGATTTATATTATTTTATTCGAAAACAGTGGCGTTCCATAAAATCACGTCGGCGTCTCGTGACGGACGCTACTTTTAACAAACAGTTATTTTGAATAAAAGAAAGAGATCAATCTGAAATATCAAATATATATATATATATAAATAAATAAATATATCATTGAAAAACATGTTTTTTTTAATTTGCAACTTTTTTTTACATATATATATATTCCGATATATATAACCGTATATATATATGATATTTAAAAAAATCTTTTCGGTCGACATACAGGTATATCGTCTTAAGTTTTTTGATTTTATAGGTAAAACATATGCCTGATGATGGATGGAAGACTGTCCGTAAAGATAGATATTTTAACATCAAATAAACTGAAAAACTATAACAACAAAGATTTTCTTCAAGGATCAAAATGTTCTTTTATGGATGAACAGGATTTTAATGCATATATTATGTTTTCTATAAATTAGATGTCGCCAATAATCGCATTGATACTTCTGATTAATTCTATGATATTATTCTTATATATATATATATATATATATATATATATATATTGATATATATATATATATATATATATATATCGGTAGCATACAGACTACATGTAATTTATTATATTCATTACTTACAAAAATTATTTTTTATAGGCGTATGCGAATCATGGTTTCTAGTGAGAAGAATTGTTTTTTTTTTTTTTTTTGAGATTTTCAAATTTTTTTAGACAGCCGATCTAGCATGTGATTCAATATAATCATTGGTTTGCGAAAAACGTTTGATGTACTGGCAAATGATTTTTATCTCAGGGATTTCAGAATCAATTACAAATGAAAGGCAAAGATAGACCCCTAACATGATAAACGATAGGACACCGGGGTATTTGAATGTTTTCAATTTATTTTTAAATTCTTGAACCATTAACGTTTTTTGTGGAATGTGTCAATGTTTATTTTTTTCTCATGTAGAGATTCGAGCAAACAAACAGAAAATTTCAAAAATCAGATGTTTACGAGAATTAAAATTCCTCATGAATATCTATTTATCTCCAAAAAACCGTGCTCTATCTATTCTCTCTATCTATCTCTCTTTATTTATTTATCTAGATCTAAAATATCTATCTATCTATCTGTCTATTTATTAGAATATTTTCAGGTCTTGAAAATTTCAGTCAGCCTGTTAGTAGATAAGGTGTTTTGAGTTGAAATTTTTTAAATGCAAAAAAAAAGGTTTTTGAAAATCACGAAATTCCAGGAACATTAACACATCTTCACTAAAAATATCGTTTAAATTAATACAAGGATAAAAATCCAAAGAAAAAAAATTTTAATTTTTAAATTCAATTTTTGATATCGGTCAAAACATTTTGAATTTTTTAAAAACAGTGAAAATTTTATTTTTTTTTTTTTTATTAACTCAACAAAGTCGACATTATATATATATTGAATTTAAAAATATATTGCCAAATTTTCTTCCGAAGAATTTTTTGAAAAAAGTATATTTTATTTTTAAATTAAAATTTTGGTATCGCTCCAAAAATGTCTGACCATTTTAAAGTTGAACAGTGAAAATTATTCATTTATTTTATTTTGAAAACTATGAACTCAACAAAACCGGAAATGTAAGAAGTCAATTTAAATTTTAAAAAAAATTCTTCATTTGAACTTTTGTGTAATTTGAAAATATATATATAATATATAGTATATTTTTTATGTGTGGAGGTGTGTGTGTGTGTGTGTTTATTTGAAAACAGTCTGCCTGCCTTATGAATGAAAAAATTATCAGAGAAAATAAAAGGATCTGCAATCCATATAACATCAGGACAACCTTCAAAAGCGTGACAACACTTCTTTTTAAGATATCTCTCACGAAATGAGACCCCCACAGAGAGAACATGACTAAAGACTGTGTGTACGCTATCCCAAACAGCTGCGGAAAGAAATATAAAGGAGAGACAGGCCATTCCCCAAGGTAATTTATTTCAAGAACACCAGAAAGCTGTAACACGAAATGCAAAGTAGAAAAAATCAGGCGTGGCTGACCACATATGGAGAGAGAGAAGGAGATCACCGTTCTGTGGGATCATGTTGAGATCATAGACAAAAACACCATTGGAAAATTCGTAAACTTAAGGAATCAGCACATATGCTAGGCCACAAAAAATCTCCTGAGCCGACCAAGCATAGAAATAAATACAATATGGGAACCAGTAATAAGGAGTGCCAGAGAAAAGCAATGATAACAAAGTTGCAATATGAACTCTGGTAAAACATGCAATGATAACAAAAAAATTGCAATATGAGCACTGGTAAAAAATGATGCTGAAAACATTAGGTTTATAATACAGAAGTTCATACCCAGATGTCCTCAAGGACACATGGCACAGTGGATAAAAGCGTTAGTACCAGATCCAGTGACAGAACCCAAAGAAGGTGAGTTCAATTCCTGGTTAAGGCAGTGGAGAACTTTCAGAGGGAAAATTAGCAGGAGATAACTGACATCCATCAAACATGGCACGTGGAACTAGAACAGTCTACCCCAGTGATCGAAATAAAGGGTTCAGTTCGAAATTCCAACCACCTGAAGAAGGCCGGAGCGTACAACGGCCGAAACGTTGTGACAAATATGGCGACAAAGAGGAGGACAATAGTCCGACTAATAAAATATGTAAATATTTTCATTTTCTTTTAAATCTATATGTATATATATTTTTTTTTTTAATTGTTAGTCAGTTCCTTTATATTTTTGTTATTGAGGTGATTAATATTTCATTAAAACTGAGCGATGTTTTACAGAAATGTTCTTTTAAAACAATTTGAACTATATATATATATTCATATATATATATATATATATATATATAATAATGACATTGTTTTATAATCGGTGACACAACAGGCATTGGTGCCAGAAATTTTGAGGTTATCATAATATCGTCCCTTTAAAAGAGGGAATTTGTGAAACGGTATTATAGGATATGTCAAAACAATCAACATTAAAAAAAATAAAAATGACAACCCAAAAAAAAAACCTGTAATGGGGTCAATTTCAGAAATTGATCCTTTTTTTTATATTTTCTTTAACAGGTGTTATTTTTTAATTTTTTTTTTTATAGAATTCCAAAAAAATATTCCTATTTTTTTGGTACAACTTTTTAAAATATAAAGAAATGAATAAATAATGTTTTTCAGTTTTTATTAATGAAACTAGATATAGTAACAATGAATTTCGTTTAAATTCATACCTGCATGCAGAGAGAAAAATTTTTCAAATAAAGTTTATATTTAATATTTTTGAAGAAATTTGTTATTTTTCTAATCAACTATATACCCATATTTGATAGTATAATTTAATTAAAGGAATCCTTCTAGGTTCCATCATATTTGAATAAGAATATCCGCAGAAAGTACGGAAAGAAGAAATCACATCGTTAAAAAAATTTTTTTTTTAAGGAAATTAAAATTTCATATTGAATTTCAAGTTAGCAAAGTCATATATATTTAAAATAGTGTTATGGTCCGGTTCCTTGTACCACGGTGATAGTCCAAGGTAGAACCAATAAAGAAGAACTCGAACACAGGTATGGAATAACACAGATATATTATAAACAGGAATATATAAAGAGAAGTAGAAAGTGTTAGTATGAACAATCAGGTTTAGTAGAGAGAACAATGTAGTCTCGACCAGTATCACTATTCCAATGTCTTGCAGTAATTGTCTGAACGCGACTCTGTTTCGGACTGCCTCTGACTCGACTCTTGACTCGACTTGAACTACTGACTAATATTTAGTCACCCAAACGACAATTTTTATGGAATATATCCACAAGGCGTTTATTTTGGGATCTCCGAACCCGGGGATCGGCTCTAATATTTTTTTTGAACCCAGAATAAACGGGTTCATGTCGGTTTAATTCCCTACTTTTAGAATCCGCCCTTCGGCGTATATTCGTTCGGGTTCCTTGCGCCCGAAGGCAGAGAGTTCAACCAACAGACGGTCGACATGTTATGAAACACTTGAATATATTTATATCAATCCTCCCCATTTAAGGGCGTCAAAATTTGACACAAACCTTTTTAAAGGAATTTAAAACCATTAATATCGGCCAAAAAAATTGCCACCAAACCCGTATAAAATATGGATCAAGGGGTTTAATTTTATAAATATATATAAAGGAGATCTATAGGTTTTTAACATCAGCCTCATTAACTTCGATTTTCCTTAATAACAGTAAAAGTTGGTTACCGAACGTCAAAATTAATTTTTTTCAATTGATATTTCATAAATAGATAAGTTTTCATGGCAAAAAGGCCTTTTTTTGGAAAATTTTTTGATTTCCATTAGGGCCAAGGTTATGTTGAAAATATAAAATTTTTTATTTTTAAAAAAAAAATAAATTTTCCAATCTTTTATGATCAAAAAATAAAAATGATATTATTCGGCGTAGCCAAATTTCGGGTTCCTAAAATAGTATTAAATTTGATTTTGAAAATATCTATAGTAAATTAAATATGAAAATTATACGATCCTTTTTTCTGATGAAAGAAGTATTTTTATTGAGAAAACGTTATTTCCATGAAACTAAAAATGTTTATAAATTAAAAGATTGATAAAACCATTCAATTTTTTTGGTTTTTTCAAATAGCCCATTTTCATGTATTTTGAATTTTATTAAAGACTTTTCCATTTTCTTTAACTCTCACAATTTATATTACATTCCAAAATTATTTTTCCTTTCATAAAGCGAAATGAAAACAATTTTAAAAAACTGAATTTGAATAATATTTGAGGAACAAAGAAAAAAAAATTCATTTGAATTGATTCCCTTCTATGAAAATTAAAATGTTAATAATTTCATCATGAAATTTTCTATATTGTATTGGTAGATGTTAAAAATTTTTCAATTGTTTCCATCCATTCATTCTTCTCTAAAAATTTTTGTCAAAATTTTATCTTTCATCTCAAAAATGGAAAGTCCTTTTTTCAGAATAATGGCAAGGAACAAAAAACAATCAATTTTATTTTTAAAATTTAAAATGGAAATTTCAAACGCCAATTTGTTCCAATTTATTTAAACAAAATTTTAAAAAAAACTTTAAAACCAAATACGCTTTTATTTAATCTGTATTTTGACAAAAAGCGTAAAAAATCAACGAATATATTCAAGATACTTTTTAAACAAAAGATCAAATTAATTCAGTTTGTCTTTAAATTCATCATACAGTAAATAAATATAGCGATAAATTCAATATTTTACCAAATGCTAGATTCCTTATAAATTAAAATATTCTTTATAAATTTGTCATAAAAAGAAAAAAATCTTCACAGGAAATGTTTCTTTGGAAAATTTTCCATTTTCCAGCAAAATAAAAATTTTTAGATGTTGTCATTTTTAATTCTTCTTTTTAAACAATATCTGAATTATTTTTTTAATCATTTCTATTTTATACATTAAAACAAACTTTTCCTTTCTTCATTTCAAACTTTTTTAATTTCAAACAACCATTTTCATGAAAAAATTTTTCACCTGATTTTTTTAAAAGGGAAATGCAATTTTACGAGGTTTGGTTATTAAAAAAAACATCTTTTTTTTCTTAAATTCATTCTTTGAAAAAATATATAAATTAAAAATTTTTTTAGAAATGAATCCGTTCGTGTTTTTCTTTTTTTATTTTGATATGGAATGAAAAATTTTAAAAAAATTTAAAATTTTTTAAAAATGGATTTTTAATTAAATCCTTTCTTTTTCTTTGTACTTTTTTTTATTTATTTTTTTATAATTAAAATATTTATAATTCTTTATTAAAGTCCCAATTTTTTCACAGAAAAAATTTCTGAATTCAAAATGTCAATTTTAAAAATTTGTTTTGAGAAACTATTTAAATTATTTTCTTTATTTTTGATTTTTACAGCAGATAAATTTAATATTTTAGTGAGTCCTTCTTTTGTTTTTCTTTTTTAGTCTTTTCATAAAAAGCATTTATTTTTAATCTGTGTTCTTTGCTTATTCTTTCTTCAGGAATTCATAAAATGGATTTGTCATAAAATCGAATTATTTATATATATATAGAAAATATATCCAAAATTAAAATTTTATTTCTTTTCACTACATTTGAAACAATATTTCAGGTTTTATTCTCATCAGAATTTTTCATAATTTTTTTTTTTCTCACGTATCAAATTCAAATTTCCTTCAAACAAAATATGCAAATCAAAATGGAATATTTCTATCAACAAAAATGTGGTATTGGCATGAGACGTTAAAAACGTTTTTTTTTTTTTTTCTTTTTTTTTTTTTTTCTTTCCTTTTTTCCAGTTTAAAATGATTTTCAAAATCCATTTTTGTAAAATTTTAAAACCATAAGATCAAATATAAATTATAATAGTCCATTTTATATAATGTAGGAATCATTGACATTATATATTATTAAAACCCACATCTTTACTTTTTTCTTATAATTAAAATATAAAAATTTCTTTATATATATTTATAATAAAATTTTTCTTTATATTTTTGTTTCAAAAAAAAAAAAAAAAAGTTTTTTTACCTAAATATTTTTTTTTCCTATTTTTATCGGGATCAAAAATTTTGAATAGTGGAAAAAAATAAAAAAAAAATTTTTATTTTCAATATATATAAAAAAATATATATTCATATATTTGAATGTTTAAAAATTAAAAATTTGAAAACCAGAATAAAAAATAGCTGAAATAAAATCTTTTGATATTCCATATATTCAAATTTTTTATAGATTTTAATTCTCGTTTGTGTTTTGTTTTATCAGACATAGAACAAATATCCTTAAACTTTGAAATTGGTTGATGAAGTGAAATATTTGAAGAAAAAATTAACAAAAAAATAGTTTATCAAAATTTAATGATATTTTTAGATATAAATATGTTATTGGAAAAAGTGAAAAAAAAGAATGACAAGAAGATTCTAAATTCATTTTCATAAGAAGAAAAAAAAGGAATCAAAAGAAGAAAAAAAATTTTAAAAATTATGTTGAAGAACACAATAAAGAATGCGCTGCCCAAGAAGAATTATGCGAAAAATTAAGATCAAAAAAAAAGACAAAGAAGGTTCAACGTGATTTAAAACTCTTAAGAAGAAGAAGAAGAAATTTTTAAAAAAAGAAGAAGATTTCCTTATTAAGAAGAAGAAAAAAGAAGAAAGACGAAGAAGAAGAAGAAGAAAGAAGAAGAAGAAAAAGAAAAAAGAAGAAGAAATGAAAAAAAAAGAAAAGAAGAAGAAAAAAAGAAGAAGAAAGAAGAAGAAGAAAGAAGAAGAAATATAAAAAAAAAGAAAGAAAAAAGAAGAAAGAAGAAGAAAAGAAACGAAAAAGAAGAAGAAGAAGAAAGAAGAATGAAGAAGAAGAAAGAAGAAGAAAAGACTGAAGAAGAAGAAGAAACAAAGAAGAAGAAGAAGAAGAAGAAAGACAAGAAAAAAAAAGAAGAAAAGAAGAAGAAAATAAAAGAAGAAGAAAGAAGAAGAAAAAGAAAAAAGAAAGAATAAGAAGAAAAGAAAGAAGAAGAAGAAGAATCAAGAAGAAAAAGAAAAAGAAGAAGAAAGAAGAAGAAAAAAGAAAGAAGAAGAAGAAGAAAAAGAAGAAGAAAAAATTAAGAAAAGAAAGAAGAAGAAGAAGAAAGAAGAAGAAAAAAGAAAAAAAGAAGAAAGACGAAAAGAAGAAGAAAGAAGAAAGACGAAGAAGAAGAAGAAGAAAGAAGAAAAAGAAGAAGAAGATGAAAAAGAAGAAAGAAAAGAAGAAGAAGAAAGAAATTTTTAGAAGAAAGATGAAGAAAGAAGAAGAAGAAAAAAAAGAAAGAAGAAAAAGAAGAAGAAAGAAGAAGAAAAAAGAAAAGAAGAAGATCAGAAAAGAAGAAAGAAAAGAAGAAGAAGAAGAAAGAAACAAAAGAAGAAGAAAACAAGAAAAAAGAAAAGAAAAGAAGAAGAAGAAAGAAGAAGAAGAAGAAGAAGAAAAAAGAAGAAGAAGAAAAAAGAAGAAGAAAGAAAAAAAAAGAAGAAGAAGAAGAAGAAGAAGAAGAAGAAGAAAAAAGAAAAAAGAAAAAAAAAGAAGAAGAAAAGAAGAAGAAGAAGAAAAAAGAAGAAGAAAAAAGAAGAAAAGAAGAACGAAGAAGAAGAAGAAAAAAATTCAGAAAGAAGAAGAAGAAAGAAGAAGAAGAAGAAAGAAGAAGAAGAAAAAAAAGAAGAAGAAGAAGAAAAAAAGAAGAAAGAAAAGAAGAAGAAAGAAGAAGAAGAAAGAAGAAAAAAAGAAGAAGAAGAAAGACAAAGAAGAAGAAGAAGAAAGAACAAAGAAGAAGAAAAGAAAGAAGAAAAGAAGAAGAAAGAAGAAAAAAGAAGAAGAAAGAAAAAAGAAGAAAAAGAAGAAAGAAGAAGAAAAGAAGAAGAAGAAGAAAGAAGAAGAAGAAAGAAAAAAAGAGAAGAAGAAAGAAGAAGAAGAAGAAGAAAGAAAGAAGAAGAAAGACAAAAAAAAGAAGAAAAATTCGAAAAAAGAAGAAAGAAAAAGAAGAAAAGAAAGAAGAAAGAAGAAGAAAAGAAGAAGAAGAAGAAAAGAAGAAGAAAAGAAATATAAGACGAAGAAGAAGAAAGACGAAGAAAAGAGGAAGAAGAAGAAAGAAGAAAGAAGAAGAAAGAAGAAGAAGAAGAAAGAAGAAGAAAGACGAAGAAGAACGATGAATAAGTGAAGCAGTGAAATAGAGCAAAGAAAGAGAAGTAAAAGAAAATAATAAGAAGGAGGAGGACAATAAGAAGTGGGAGGACAAATCGGAAGAAAAAGAAAGTAAAGAATACGACGACGACGACGACGACGACGACGAAGAAGAAGAAGAAGAAAAAGAAGAAGAAGAAGAAGTGGTAAAGGAATAAGAAAGCAAAAAAAGAAGAAAAACGAAGGCGGAGGACAAAAAGCAGACAAAGGGAAGAGCAATGTGAATAATAATAATAATAATAATAATAATAATAATAATACACAAGCAGATCAATCAAAGCTAATCTCCCGGACATCGTGATTAGAGACCACAAAAACAAAATCTGCCTTCTGATATGGCAGTCCCTGCAGACTCAATTTATCTTTGAAGATCGTGAAAAAACTATCAAAATACAAGGACCTTGATGTGGCACATGAGAACATCAATAACTCCAGTTCTTGTTGGATACTTTCCATTGATTAGCCTTCTTCAATACTTCAATGATCGTTGGTCTCCGTAAACACGTCATTGGTCATGGGTTTGCCTAAACACGGCTTAGATCGTTGGCTTGCATAAACACGTCATTGACTGTCGGTCTGTTTAATCATGGCAATGATCGTGGGTTCAACTAAGCACGTCATTGATCGTGGGTCTGCCTAAATATGGCATTGATGGTTGGTCTACAGAGATTCGTCACTGAACGTTGATCTGCTTAAATATGGCAATGATCGTGGGTCCACCTAAGCACGTCATTGATCGTTGGTTTTTCTAAACATTATTGATCGTGGGTCTGTCTAAACACGGCAATGGTCGTGGGTCTGCCTAAACACGTCAAACACGTAAATATGGCGCAATGATCGTTGGGTCCAATATGGCAATGATCGTGGGTCCACCAAGCATTCATTGATCGTTGGTTTTTCTAAACATTATTGATCGTGGGTCTGTCTAAACACGGCAATGGTCGTGGGTCTGCCTAAACACGTCATTGATCGTTGGGCTGCTTAAATATGGCAATGATCGTGGGTCCACCTAAGCACGTCATTGATCGTTGGTTTTTCTAAACATTATTGATCGTGGGTCTGTCTAAACACGGCAATGGTCGTGGGTCTGCCTAAACACGTCATTGATCGTTGGGCTGCTTAAATATGGCAATGATCGTGGGTCCACCTAAGCATTGATCGTTGGTTTTTCTAAACATTATTGATCGTTGGTTTTCTAAAAATACAAATGAAATTTCCATTATTGATCGGGTCTGTCAAACACGGCAATGGTCGGGGTCTGCCTAAACACGTCATTGATCGTTGGGTTGCTTAAATATGGCAATGATCGTGGGTCCAAAGCACGTCATTGATCGTTGGTTTTTCACGTCATTGATCGTTGGTTTTTCAAACATTATTTATCGTGGGGTCCACCTAACGTCATTGATCGTTGGTTTTTCTAAACAAACACGTCAAACACGTCGTGGGTCTGCTGCCTAAACACGTCATTGATCGTTGGGCTGAATAAAAACGAATGGTGTAGCCGGGATGTTTGTCTCTGAGTCTGCAACACCTACAAGTCCAAGGGAGATGGGGACGAGTTGCTTCTCTTCGTTGCACTTCGCATCAGACGCCAAGTAATGACCCCACCCCTTTTTGAAGGAGAGGTAGTGCCTAGAGGGTAGCCTATTGGCTTTTGAATTATGTTCCCTACAAATCTCATGACTCTCCACAACTTCCTATCCCTTGTGACGCTTAATAAATCGCGTCTCTTTTATTTCTCCTAAAACCTGTTTTGCCATCCATTTACACAAGCTCACTAGATAGGTTATGCGTTGGTTTCGTCTGTTCATGTTGCCTTCAACCAGTCCCGTGAGTATCAAATTTTCCAAGAAAAAAGAGTAAGAAGAAAAGAAAAGAAGTAGAAGAAAGAATAAGACGACGACGAAGAAGAAAAAAAGAGGTAGAAGAAAAGAAAAGAACAAGAAGAAGAAAGACGAAGAAAAGAAAAGAACAAGAAGAAGAAAGAGGTAGAAGAAGAAAAAAAACAAAGAATAAGAAGACGAAGAAGAAGAAAGAATACGATGAAGAAGAAGAAAAAGGAAGTAGAAGAAGAAAGGAAAAAACAACAAGAAGAAAGACGAAGAAGAAAGAATACGACGAAGAAGAAGAAAAAGGAGGTAGAAGAAGAAAGGAAAAAACAACAAGAAGAAAGACGAAGAAGAAGAAAGAATACGACGAAGAAGAAGAAAAAGGAGGTAGAAGAAGAAAGGAAAAAAACAACAAGAAGAAAGACGAAGAAGAAGAAAGAATAGAATAGAAGAAGAAAGAAAAAACAAGAAGAAAGACGAAAGAAGAAAAATAAAAGAAGAAAAAAAAAGGAGGTAAAGAAGAAAGGAAAAAAACAAGAAGAAAAAGAAAAGAAAAGAAAGAATACGAAAGAAGAAAAAAAAGGTAAAGACGAAGAAGAAGAAAAGGAAGAAGAAAGAAGAAGAAAAAAAAAAACAAAAAAAAAAAAAGAAAAAGAAAAGAAGAAGAAGAAAAAAAAAGAAAAAAGAAAAAAAAGAAGAAAGGAAAAACAAGAAAGAAAAGAAGAACAAAAAAAAAAAAAGGAAAGAAGAAAACAACAACAAAAAGGAGAACAACATCAAAGAAGAAGGAGAAATAATAATAAGAAGAAAAAAGAATAAACAACAACAAAGAAGAAGAAAAAAACAAAGAAGAAGAAAGAAGAAGAAAAAAACAACTACAATGAAGAACAACAACGACAACAAGGAGAAGAAGATCAAGAAGAAAGAAGATCAAGAAAAAGAAGTACAACAACAAAGAAGAAGAATAATAAGAAGAAAAAATAACAAAGAAGAAGAAGAAGCAAAAAGAAGAAGAAAAATAACAACAGCGAAGAAGAATAACGACAACAAAGAGAAGAAGAAGAAGAAGAAGAAGAAACAACAACTTACGAGAACAACAAGAAAGAAGAAAAAGAAACAAAGAAGAAAGAAGAAGAAAAAAGAAAAAGAAAAACAACAACAAAAAAGAACAATAACAACGAAGAAGAAGAAAAAGAAGAAGTACAACAGCCACAACGAAGAAGCAGAAGAAGAAGACGACGAAGAAGAAGGTGATAACGAAGAAAAAGATGAAGAAGAAGAAGAAATAATAAGAAGAACCAGGAGAAGAAGAAGAACAACAAATTCTATTTGGTTTAATTCATGTCTCATTTTTTTTCTCACTCTCTCTTTTCATGACTCCCTCTCTTTCTCCTTCTCTCTTGTACTTTCCAATGCACTCTCTACTTGTACTTGTGTGCTAACCCCCCTCTCTCTCTCTCTCTCGCTCTCTCTCTCTTCCACATTCGGCCTGACGATAAACTACATCTGATCGGGAGGTTTTTAGGAGCGGTGAACTACCTCTTATTTACTGTTGTTCCCAGGTCGACCCTGACCTGGGGGGGTTGCATCTGTTAGGGTCCCACCTATGGGTAAATAGTAAAACCCTAAACTGGGATTAACATTAAAAAATAAAAAAATTGTTTTTATAATAAAAAAAAAATGACCAGCAATTTATTTTCGAAAAAAAAAAAAAAAATTTACGAAAGCTCCCAATAAAATTAAATTTCAGCCTTAAGCGACCCGTAAGTATTTGCTTCATCTCTGTCTGTCTCTCTTTTTTTTTTCATGATAAATTTCGTCTCTCTCTCTCTCTCTCTAGTACTTGTATCATGACTACTTCTCTATCATATATTTCTTTCAACTCTCATTCTCTCAGCCTTGTACTTTATTCTTGACGCTTTCCCTTGCTCTGTTTTTGACGTAGAAAGAAAAAAAAATAGAAGAAAGAGGCGTACAGAAAGTGTTGAGGAAAAAAAAAGCAAGAAGAAGAAAAAAGAAGAAAACACCAGAAATAGAAGAAAAAAAAATCAGCAAGAAAAAAGCAAGAAGAAAAAGTACAAAGAAGAAAAAACAAGAAGAAAAAGCAAGAAGAAAAATCAAGCGGAAGAAGACAACGCAAGAAGAAGAAAAAAAGCAAGAAGAAAAAGAAAGAAGAAGAAAGAAAGAAAGAAAGAAAGAAGAAGAAAAGCAAGAAGAAGAAAAAAGCAAGAAAAAAAGCAAGAGGAAGAAGATAAGAAATAAGAAAAAGCAAGAAGTAAAATCAAGAAGAAAAAGCAAAAGGAAGACGAAAAGAAAGAAGTAGAAAAAGCAAGAAGATCCAAGAAGAAAAATCGAAGAAGAAGAAAAGGCCAGAAGAAGAAGAAAAGAAAAAAGAAGAAAAAAGCAAGAAGAAAAAAACAAGAGGAAGAAGAAAAGAAAGCAGAAGAAAAACAAAAAGAAGCAAGAAGAAAAATCTAAGAAGAAGAAGAAGAAAAAATCGCATGAAAAAACAAGAAGAAAAAGCAAGAAGAAGATGAAGAAGAAGCAACAGAAGTAGAAGAAGAAGAAAGAACCGCAAAAAGAAGAAGAAGAAAGATAAGAGATCTTAGCTATGAAGCAAAAAAAAGGTATACAACACAGAAAGCAAAAAGTTACAAAATCAAAGAACACCAAGATGTATCATCAGCCATCTTGTCCATCCGACGAAAGGCGGGACGAGATTCCATTTGGAACAGCTTGTATCTGTTTGATACGAAAAAAAATAAAATAGCAGCAGAATGGGAGAGTTAACATATTCATAATGGCGTCTTTCACAGGTGAATTGATAAAAAGTAACCATTTCGTAAATCAGTGGAAAGCCTCCAAAGAATGGAACGCGACCTTCAATTGCACGCATGCGCAAAAGGATAGGCTGTATCGGAGGAAGTGATGAAAAGCAAACCCAATATAATTGCGTAATGCAAAAGAGGGTGAATAATTACTAAATACAAAAGATGGAAAAATATTCAGTAAAAGTACTTTGAAATAACTAGTGGCATCAAACTAGTTTCTTTGAGTAATTTTCATTTCTATGAATGACAAAGCCTTATTGCTAATGGCTTCTTCATAAAAGTATACGTCTGACAGTTTACAAGAATATTTTTACTATATGGAAATCAAAAACGTAATATATACATACATACATTTATACATATATGGTTATAATTTATTAGGTTGGAATCGTAATCACGATCCAATACATCAGACCTACAAGTTCAAAAAGAAATCGGAAAATATAACTCTGGGTATAAAAAAAAAAATAGTGAGAATGGGAAACAAGTGTGAGAAAGCTCTAGAGAGAGGTGTAACAGAAGAAAGAAGAGCAGGAAGGCCTAATGGTGAAATATATATATATATATATATATATATATATATATATATATATATATATATATATATATTTTTTTGAATATGACAGACAAGAACAATTTGTCTTATTCCAACCAGACGGAAAAGGTAACAATATTAGAAAAA
Source organism: Acanthosepion pharaonis (assembly GCA_903632075.3). Lineage (NCBI taxonomy): Eukaryota > Metazoa > Mollusca > Cephalopoda > Sepiida > Sepiidae > Acanthosepion > Acanthosepion pharaonis. The sequence goes on along the minus strand of CAHIKZ030001414.1, from coordinate 960,652 downwards.
AAATAAAAATGAATAAAATTTTCCTTATTTCTTATGTTCAACAAAACATGTTTGAAAGTAATGTCGCTGCCAAAATATATATTGTTGTCTTGAAAGCAACTATATTCAACCTTTCAGAGATTAACCTTGTGGACATTAACCTTGATATACTATGTTGGCCTTTTGCAAAACGCAAAACTAATGTTTTGTAAAAGACGAACACTGTATATCAATGTAAAGGTCCTTTGCGAGATTGTATCTCTGGCCAAAAGGTAAATTGTTATAGGAACTTACCCATAATAATAATAATGGACTATTCCTGACATTATAAATACTGCCCCTCTCAAGAGGTATCAGAGGAGATTATAAGTCGAGGAGAGATAATTGAGAGTATATTGTAAGGACATTGGAATAGTGATACTTGTCGAGACAACATAGTTCACGCTAGCCAACTCTGATAGTCATTACGAATACTTCTACTTCTTTGTATTATATTTCTGTTGTAATATATCTTTGTATTCCATACCTGTGTTCGTGCTATTCTTTCATTGGTTCTAACCATTGGACCATCACCGTGAAACAAGGATATTGGACCATAACATATGTAATATGCATTTTTTGTTTCGCGACAACAACATTATCGAGGAGACACACACACAACGAAAAATATTGAATGGAAGAACGAAAAATAGAAAAAAAAAGAAAAAAAGGAAATATAAAAAAGATAAAAGAAAAGTAAAACGCATAGAAAAGAAAGAAAGAAAGAAAGAAAGAAAGAAAGACAACTGATAAAAAAAAGAAAGAAAGACAATCTATAGATGTAAAGTAAGAAATAAATAAAGAAAGAATGAAAGGCGATCTATAGAAGTAAAGAAAGAAAGGAAAAAAGAAAGAATGAAAGAAAAGAATCTATAGAAGGAAAAATTTGAAAGAAAGAAAGAAAAAAGAAAGAAAAGAAAAAAAAAAAAAAAAAGAATGAAAATTATATCTATAGAAGGAAAGAAAGAAAAGAAAAGAAAAAGAATGAAAGAAGATCCATAGAAGGAAAGAAAAAAAAAGATCCATAGAATGAAAAAAGAAAAAAAAAGGAAAGAAAGAAAATCTTGAAAAGAAAGACGATCAATAGAAGTAAAAAAAGAAAAGAAAAAAAAAAATGAAAAAGATGATATCTAAAAAAGGAAAGAAAAGAAAGAAAGAATGAAAACGATCCACAGAAGGAAAGAAAGAAAAGAAAAGAATTAATGAAAAACGACCAAAGAAGAATGAAAGAAAAAAAAAAATGAAAGATTTATCCAAAAAGGAAAAAAAGAAAGAAAAAAAAAAATAAAAGAAGATCCACAGAAGTAAAGAAAGAAAAGAAAAAGAAAGAATGAAAAACGATTATAAAGAAAGAAAGAAAAATGAAAGAAATTGAGGTAAAGAAAGAAAAAAAAAGAAAAGAAAAAACGATAAAGAAGGAAAGAAAGAAAGAAAAATGAAAAAGACGATCCAAATTAAAAAGAAAAGGAAAAAAGAAAGAAAGGAGAAATCTATAGAAGAAAGGAAATAAATAAAAGAATGAAAGAAATCAATGAAGTAAAGAAAGAAAAGAAAAAGAAAGAATGAAAGAAGATCTATAGAAGGAAAGAAAAAAGAAAGAAAGAATGAAAGACGATCCATAGAAGGAAAGAAAGAAAGAAAATTTCTAAATACGATAAATAAAAAATAAAAAAGAAAAAAAAGAAAAGAATGAAAGAAGATCTAAAAGAAAAAAAAAAAAAAGAAGAAAAGAAAATAGAAGGAAAAAAGAAAGAAATAAAAATGAAAGACGATCCACATAGAAAAAAAAAAGAAAGAATGGAAAGAATGAAAGAAAGAAAGAATGAAAGACGATCCATTGAAAAAAGAAAAAAAGAAAAAAAAGAATAAAAAGACATCTATCTAAAATCAAAAAAGGAAAGAAAAAAATAGAAGGAAAAATAAAAAAAAAGAAAAAAAAAGAAAGAAAAAAGGAAAAAAGAAATAAAGAATTAAAGACGATCAAAGAAGAAAAAAAAGAAAAGAAAAAAAAAGAAAGAATGAAAGAAAGATAGAAGAAAAGAAAGAAAGAAAAAAGAAAGAAAAAGAAAAAGAAAGAAAAAAAAGAAAAATGAAAGAATCCAAAAAAAAAAGAAAGGAAAAAAGAAAGAATGAAAGACGATCCACAGAAGTAAAGAAAGAAAAGAAAAAGAAAGAATTATAGACGATCTAAAAAAAAAGGAAAGAAAGAAATAAAGAAATGAAAGACGATCCATAGAAGTAAAGAAAGAAAGGAAAAAAAGAAAAATGAAAAAACATCTATAGAACGAAAAAGAAAAAAAGAAATGAAAGAAATCCAAAGAAAAGAAAGAAAGGAAAAAAGAAAGAATGAAAGACGATCTATAGAAGAAAAGAAAGAAAGAAAAAAAAAAGACGATCTATAGAAGGAAAGAAAGAAAGAAATAATGAAAGACGATCCATTGAAGTAAAGAAAGAAAGGAAAAAAGAAAGAATGAAAGACGATCTATAGAACGAAAGAAAAAGAAAGAAAAAGACGATCCACAGAAGTAAAGAAAGAAAGGAAAAAAAGAAAGAATGAAAGACGTTCTATAGAAGGAAAGAAAGAATAAAAGACGATACATAGAAGTAAAGAAAGAAAGAAAAAAAGAAAGAATGAAAGACGATTTATAGAAGGAAAGAAAGAAATAAAGAATGAAAGAAAAAAAAAAAAAGGAAGAAAGAAAAAGAAAGAATGAAAGAAAATCTATATAACTAATAGAAAAAAAAAGAAATGCTATCTAAAAGAAAATCAAGAAAGAAAGAAAAAAAGAAAGAAAGAAAGAAAGAAAGTATGATTGAATGAATGAAAAAGTCTATAGAAGTAAAGAAAAATGAATGGACATAGTAGAGAACAAATTAGAAAGATTGTCAACCTTTGTTCTATTGTAACTATTAATGTTTTTCTTCTCTTTTTCGGAATCTTTTTCTTTCTTTCTTTCTTTCTTTCTTTCTTTCGTTCTATGTATCATCTTTCTTTCTTTTTATGAATCGTCTTTCTTTCTTATTATGCGTCTTTCTTTCTTTAATCTTATCCCTTAATGAAGAGAAAAACGAAAGATTAGTTGAAAAAATAGAGAACAAATCATATTAGAAGATGACTTAGAAACAAACTAAAGAAAGAACGGGACAACACATTATATAAATTATAACATCAAGACATCAACAGAAAATTAATTGCGATCCAAAACGAAAAAAAAAATATATATAAACAAAACAAAATACCATAATAAAAACTGCGGGTAAAAAAAAATCATTCAAGATGGCCGTTTTTGCAAAACAGTAATGAAAACAAAATACGGAAGCCATTATAGTCGTCTTTGTCAAAGTCCGACTTCAAATCAACGTAATCTCACTGGGTGTCATTTCGTTTCCGCTTGGATCACAAATTCTAAATTTTAAAGCAACCTAAAAGCTAGTTTCATTCGTGCAGTGCAGTCCCAAAAGAATCTTTGTCAAAATTAATTTCTCATTTTTTTTTTTTTTTGTGGTTTCTTTTCCGAATATCATCGGGAAAGCAATTTTTATTTCCTTACTTCGATCATCAATCGCATCTGGCAAAAGAGCACATTATTACGTGGTAACAAGAGAGCAATGTTGTTTTGAAACCTGTCCCATCTCTACTAGGATTGATGAAATTCGTTAAGACTTTTATCTACTTTAATGTCTACATCCATATTGCTATGGCAAATGGGAAATATCTTAGACAGAAAGGAACGGGAAATTATTTTATAAAAAATAATTGATTATCTCTCTATCTATCTATCCCAGTTTTTTTTCTATCTATCTATTGCAATCTGCACATGTATTCATCGACGCACACATAAGCACACACGCACGAACACACATACAGAGAGAGAGAGAGAGAGAGAAAAAAAAATATATTTATTCTTAAATTGCTGGGATGAATATATAGGAAAAGAGATAGATAGATAGATAGATAGATAGATAGATAGATAGATAGATAGATAGATATGAAAAGACTAAAATAGATATGAAAAGGCATAGATAAACAGATAGATTATGAAAAGAGATAGATAGATAGATAAGAGACAGATAGATATAATGAATGAAAATTTTAAAATAGATAAGAAAAATTTTTAAACAAATTACATTATGAATAGGTGTCCAAGATATATATAGATATATATAAAAGAGATTGAGCAGTGATCTAGCAGACAAGTTTTCTAATAAATTTATTCAATGCGTTTTGTTTTAGAAACATTTTTCTAAGACTGTGAGCAGTCCATTTTTCCATCTCTTCTTTTGCTTTCTTTTTCATTCAATTGTTCCCCTTTTTCTTTTGAAGATTCTCCATTTTCTAAAAAAAGCACTAAAATTTCTTTCTTTATTCATTTAATCTTTCCACCAAATTCTTATCGTTTTTTTTTCTCCTTTTCTTCCTTCTTCTAAAAAACGTCCTCTTCCTTTCCTCTTTCTTTCTCTCTTCTTATTTCTTCTTCATTTCTTCTTTCTTCCTTCTTCTTCTCTTTTTTCTTCTTCTTCTATGTCGTCTATTCCTGGTTTTTTCTTTCTCCTTAAAACTCCTCCTTCAAATGTCGTCTAAGAAGCCGTTGTTGTTGAAAAGTTGAAATTTTAAAAATTCTTCTTCTTCTATCTATGTCGTTTTCATTTGAAAAAATTCCTTTTTTCCTTAAAGAAAGAAATGCTTGTCTGGAAGAAAATCCGGGCGTTTTCTTTTTTGTTTTTACCTTTCTTTCTTTTTTTTTCTCCATTAAAATCTTCTTAATACAATCAATAAGTTTTTTCTTTCGACAGACGAACAACCGAAAACGCATCAGGCGCTAAGAAGATATGGCGAGGAACAAAGAAACAATTCCAATTTAATAAAAAACAATCAGTCAAAAAAAAAAATTTTTTGTCAAGTAAATAAAATAAAAAAGAATTCGCGCGCTTTTTGATGCTTTAACCGGAACGCATTCGAGATGAAAGGAACTTAGCCTGAAAGAAAAGAAGTCGACACCAAATCAAAAAGGTGATCGATCGACAGATTTTGTATGCAATAAAGAATAAAGGATATATATATATATATATATATATATATATATATATATATATATATATATATATATATTGTTACTTAAGAAGAAGTTGAAAGAGAGGTCATTTGAGATGGAGAAGGAAAGGAAGAAAGATTTAGTGAGTGGTTATCGCGAGTAGGAAAAAAGTATAAAAAATAGGAAAGAAAAAAAGGAGCAATGAGTGAATATATGAGTGCTATAAAGAGGAAAAGATCAGAGAAGAAGAAAGAGGAGGAGAGTTAAGTAACATGAGAATGATGAAAGATGAAGGCATAGAAGAAACAGAAAATGAATGAGCTGAAGAGAAGAAGAAGAAGAAGAAGAAGAAGAAGAAAAGAAGAAGAAGAAGAAGAAGAAAAAAAAAAAAAAGAAAAGAAGAAGAAGAAGGAGGACGAAGAAAAAAAACAAGAACAATGAGAAGGAGGAGAAGAAGAAGAAAGAAGAAGAAGAAGAAGAAGAAGAAGAAGAAGAAGAAGAAGAAGAAGAAGAAGCAGGAATAGACGACATAGAAGAAGAAGAAGAAGAAGAAGAGGGAGCAGACGACGACGACGAAAAAAAAAAAAAAATAAGAAGGAGGAGAAGAAGAAGAAGACGGCGATGACGACGACGACGACGAAGAAGAAGAAGAAGAAGAAGAAGAAGAAGAAGAAGAAGAAGAAGAAGCAGGAGTAGACGACATAGAAAAGAAGAAGAAGGAGGAGGAGGAGGAGGAGAAGAAGAATGAGGAGAAGAAGAAGATGGAGAAGAAGGAGGAGGAGGAGAAGACGAAGAATTAGGAGAAGGAGAAGGAGGAGGAGAAGAAGAAGAATGAGGAGAAGAAGAAGATGGAGAAGAAGAAGAAGGAGGAGAAGGAGAAGGAGGAGGAGGATGAGAAGAAGAAGAATGAGAAGAAGAAGAATGAAGAGAAGAAGGAGGAGGAGGAGAAGAAGAAGAAGAAGGAGAAGAAGGAGAAGAAGAAGGAGAAACATACAAAAGAGACATAAAAAGAATGAGAAACACTTGTTTAAGGTGATGCAGATGTTGAAAGAGAAAGAGAACAGGGAAGTAGAAAGGAATTGAGTGTGAGAAGAAGAATAAAATATTATTATTATTAATAATAATAATAATAATAATTATAATAATAATAATAATAATGCCCTTCGGTTCTATCGCCCGATAAGTGTGCTGTGCTGGAAATAGAGAGGGGACGAAATGTGGCTATCAGAGGAATAGAGCTCCCCGGAATGGAATATATGAATGAGGTAGATAGCAGCGGTTTTAAATACCTTGACAGGGGCGAGACACTAAATGCCAAGATGAAATGCCGGATAAAAGAGGAGGAGGTTCAACGTGTAGATAAAACTTTGTAAATCTAAGGTGAATGGGGGGAAATCTAGTTTCAGTTTACAATGCTTGGGCAGTCGGGGTTGTAAAGTATGGCACACGGATTGTTAACTGCTCCTAAAAGGACCTAACAAACTTGAACCGTACAACAAAGAATGGCCAGAAAAGGGTCACTTATATCCTCGGAGTAATGTGGCCGAAATTTGGCTACCCAGTTAAGTGGGGGGAAACGTTTGATAGGGGCAGAAGAGTCTGCGGCATAAGAATGTAATTGCTTACACCAATACTTGCAGAAATAGCCAGGAAGAGGTGGATGCTAAAATGTAGGCTGAATGAAAACTTAACTGCGCTGATGAAACGTCATGGTAGATTATATGAAGAGGATTTATGATGAGAAGGCCGATGCACGGATCATTTGCCTAAAAACAAGAGCTGGCTGGTCGCTAATCATTTTGGTGGCCGAGGAACGATTTCTCGAAGAAGAAAACTTCAGGAATTATCTGTACAAGACAAAAGTATGCCTTATGGTGAGTCACAAAGGATTCTTGCTCAAAGTCTGAAACTATAGAATCATTTAAAGCGATTTCTTTTTTTTTTTTTGTCAATAATAAAGTCCTTCTTAATAGATGGCAGTTGTTAACGGTCAGTCCTTCGAGACCCTAGCAATGTATGTTTGTGTTTATCCAATAAGTCGATTTAAAATTGTAGTCCATTCCGTTTCTTTAAATTCGCGCCTTTCGAAAATTTACACGCATATATATAAATATATATATATAGCAGGAACTGTGTTTTTGAATTTAGTGTGGACCGTTTCTCGATTTTATCTAGGTCTCACTCATAATAGCACCACAAGGTTCTAGACTTCTTGTATATCAGATCCCGTGGGCCATACCCTCTGTAAACAGAGTGAATGCTTACAGGGTCTGAATGATATTGGACTCTAGCTTTCTTGAAATTCATTCCCCCCCCCATTCGTTATCATTAAAATTAATTAAATTTATACGATTATTTTTTTATATCCCAGAAAATAAACTTGATAAGTCCTGGGACGAAACCGGTTGTTCTTTTTTAGCTTTTTAAAAAATGGCATATTAATTTTGCTTATTTCTAGCTATCATTAAATTTTGTACCATAAAAAAACTTATTTAAATATATATATATATATATATATATATATGCGAACATCTTTTAAATAGCAGAGATTGTGCAGCTAAATTTAGTGTTGACTGATTCACCGTGTTGGCCTGGTCGCACTTTTTATTTCATCTGAAGGTTCTGAGGCACTTTTACATCGGGTCCCGCAAGCCTTCTTTTGTGCAAACAACGTGAGTGTTTGCTGGGACCCGCTGTCATCTGTCTCTAGTTCTCTATATATATATATATATATATATATATATATATATATATATATATATATATATATATATATATATATTTTTCTATTCCTTATTGTACATTTTTGTATTAATTTTGAATTTCCTGTTGAAGCCTTGAAGAGCGGGGGCGAAAACCGGTTGCTTTTAAAAAGTTATGTTTTTGTTTTTTTTTTTTTATTTTTTATTTTTTAATATGTTTTAATATAAATTTTATACTTTTATTTCGTTTTTATTATATATATATATATTATTATTATATATATATATATATGTATATATATATATATATATATATATATATATATATATATATATATATATATGTGTGTGTGTGTGTGTATATATAAAAAATTATTAAAATATAAATAATAAATGGAAAGAAATAAAAAGAATAAAGACAGTTCTTATTAAAAAAATATAACTAGAGAAAAATATTATTATAATATTTTTACATATTTTTCCATGTTTCTCAACAAATTGTCCTCACAGGCGATGGTAGATATTTATTCTAACATTGTTGATCTTATATATATATATATATATATATATATATATATATATATATATAAATTTTTTATTTAAAAAAAATTATAACATAAATATGTTATAAAATCACTTTTTAAAATATTATTTTGTTTTTCAACACCCTCGGTGTCTTATGATTGAGTGTTGCTCTATTTTGTATTGAGCACTCTTTTAAGAATAGTAATTGTTGGTTATTGAATTCATTCCATATACACCAATCATATACTTGATATATATATATATATATATATATATATATATATATATATATATATATATATATATATATAAATGCTGATAGAGCGTATGTATATATAAAAAAAGGACATTGAGTCAACACTGATCACTGACCGTCTGTTTCATGCTTGAATTCAATGTTCAGTTCATCTTAATATTAATTTACATATACTGGGTGTATCAAAAATACTTATGTACACTTTTGGATCCCTAGCGATAAACGCGGGCGTCTCTGGGTTTTTTTCTCGGAACAACTCACTTTTTACTGTACAATTTTTGTGTAGTCAGGGTTGTAAAGTATGGTGAAGGTATTTTTCTGAGCCAAATGACAAAGAAGAACGGTTCTTGAAGGAATGATGAGTACAGCGCAAAAGTAGGCTTCGAGAACAAATTCTATCAGATACTCCGCTGCTAGGGGGGTTGTAGGAAAACTACTGAAAGTGTGCAGCGCATTGCCAGTGACTGAACCCAGCTGGCGCAGAAAGTGTACAGATGACTCAATGACATATTAATGTTCAGAATATTTTGGGAACCATGTGTCTTCAAATGCACAGAGAAAGCGTACAAGCATTCACAACCATCAGTTGTCGAGAAAGAGCAAGTAAAGTTCATGTGGAATACGACCACCTTCATTGACAAGCGATTGGAGAGCAATCGCCCTGATAGACGTGATATACCCTGATAGACGTTGCGCTACCTGGGGATAAGAAAGGCGTGAACGCGAAGCAGGAAAAATGATAGAATGAATTGAGACGCCATTAGATTAAATGGTAAGTTTAATGCTCATTTACATATATATATATATATATATATATATATATATATATATATATATATATATATATATATATATATATATGTACTGTTATTAAGAGTAAAGTTGAAATTAACGAAGAAGAAGAAGAGGGAGAAGACGACGACGACGACGAAGAAAAAAAAACAAGAACGATAAGGAGGAGAAGACGAAGAAGAACAAGAAACATGAGTAGATGACGAAGAAGAAGAAGAAGAAGAAGAAGTTCATGTGGAATACGACCAACTTCATTGACAAGCGATTGGATAGCAATCGCCCTGATAGACGTTGTGCTACCTGGGGATCAGAACATCGTGAACGCGGAGCAGGAAAATGATAGAATGAATTGAGACCCCTTTAGATTAAAACGTAAATTTAATGTTCATGGTTAGTAAAAAAATATTAAAGAAATTAAATCCTATTTTAATGCTAGATCTGAGTGAGGCATTGTTCTTTCGTGTTGAAGGAAGAAATGGTGGGAGGAAGAGGGATTAAATCAATTTCCGGTCAGCAGGTGTCACAGAGAAATGTCAGAAGACTGAGGTCATGGGTAAGGGGTTAAGGGATATAATTTTATGTTAATGGAATGCAAATTCATACATATTTTTTAGAAGTTTCCGTAGTTTATTACCGCATAAATTATATAGTTAAGACAATCATCAGTCAAGATTTTGAAAAATATATATATATATATATATATATATATATATATATATATATGCGTGTGTATATGTACTTTGCGATTATTGAAACCAAGACAAATAACAGTTTAAAAAACTGCGTGCATGAATAAATATTATTGCCCTATTTACATTATTCGGACTATTGTCCTCATATTTGTTGCCATATTTATCACAACGTTTCGGCCTTCTTCAGGTGGTTGGAATGTCGAACTGAACCCTTTATTTGGCTCACTGGGGTAGACTAGAACGTTCCACGTGCCATGTCTAATGGATGTCAGTTATCAGTTATCTCCTGTTAATTCTCCCCCGCCTTAACCAGGTATTGAACTCACACTGTTTGGTTCCTGTCACTGGATCTAACTAACGCCTTTATCCACTGTGCCATGTGTCTTTGAGGACACATAGCACCTGAAGAAGGCCGGAGCGTACAACGGCCGAAACGTTGTGATAAATATGGCAGCAAATATGAGGACAATAGTTCGAATAATGTAAGTAGTGTACATAATACCTCATCTCAGAAATATAGACAAATATTATTGCATACCAGCATTTCTTAATATTTATTTTAAAATATTGTAACAAAATATCTGAACTTTATCGTATGTGGCATTAAGCAAGGCTTGGCCCTCTTGTAATAAATCCGATTATGTGAACAATGTTCGAAAATAATTATTTGAAAAACATTTATTCGAATTGGAAATTGTTTGAATGAAAATTAATCGAAAGGAAAGTTATACTAAATGAAAATTATTCAAAATACCTATGTTTGAAATATTTATGTGGGAGAGAGTCAATGTTGATTTACCTAGAACTAATAACTTATCGAAAGAATAATTAAACACCTGACTGCCAACCTGTCTTGCAATGGCAGTTGATTTAAACGGTTTATTCCTGGTTTCATTGGAGTTTTCCTTCTCAAAGACGAACTATCTTCACTACAGCTATGGAAATCCATCTAACCCTGAGCGATAACTGGTTGTACTGGACGACAGCTTACCACTTTTTGGTAGCAGGAATCGAGAAAGAACGATGTTATCTATTAAGTTGTGGTTTAGTATAAGTCCGGTCATCCCTTATTACTATGGAGTATACCCTTACTACTTATGGATTATAAGTAGGTATAAAGATAGCTTAAATATTTCCTATAATGGTAGGGCAAGTGAAAAAGTTTCAAAATTATTTGGTAAAGAGAATCTGATTATGTAAACATTGTTCGACGATAATTGTTCGAAAATCATTTATTCAAATTGTAAATTGTTTGAATGAAATTTAATCGAAAGGACAATTATGCTAAACAATTATTCGAAATGCAAAATTCTTTATTACAATAAAAATGCAAAAAATAAAATAGGAAAAAACACAAATGATAATTATTCGAAATACAAATATCGTTAATAAAACAATTTAGTAAGAAAAAAATCCTTATAACCTTAAGTTATGTGATACTGCACATAAATAGTCAACTACTGAAGAGGACTCGTTAAAGGATGTCATTAATTTTTTATGTTTTCCATTTGCGTCGCGGTATTTCTTGGCCCTCTTGATATTTTGACAATCTGTTTTCTTTTGCAATATGAATTTCTTGCAAGTCCTTTTCTTTTTAAGAACGTCTAAGAATTCCATATTGACAGGATGATGGGATGACACTTTGCTGCTAAAAAAAACTATTAAAGTATTTCATTCTTCAAGTGATATTTATTCAAGGTAAACCAGCAATGACTCTCTCCGTTATATACCTTACCTATGAACACTAATGGGTATGTCCCAATCCTCATAAATACGTTGGACACTATAGTAAGATGGGGGTTAATATGCTGTCTAAGTAGTTCATCACTAGCAGTGGTTTACCTACTTCACGTCGCTGGCGAGTATTGTATTTTGTTGATTTTATAAATTATAAAGTTTACCATTTTATTTCCAACCTCCGTTTTGGTAATTCCTCATTCAGTAACCTTTTCTAAGTTACAACATTTTGGCGACAAGGATGAGATATTGACTCTGGGCAGAGTAAATCTAAAAAGGAAGGTGTTATATGCTGTACCTATGAACACTAATGGGTATGTCCCAGTTCTCATAAATACGTTGGACACTATAGTAAGTTGGGGGTTAATATGCTGTCTAAGTAGTTCATCACTAGCAGTGGTTTACCTACTTCACGCCGCTGGCGAGTATTGTATTTTGTTGATGTTATAAATGATAATGTTTACCATTTTTTTCCAACCTCCGTTTTGGTTATTCCTCATTCAGTAACCTTTTCTAGGTTACAACATTCTCAAAGAATGACGACATATGTATTTCAAATAGGTATTTCGAATAATTATCATTTAGTATGATTGCTCTTTCGATTAATTTTCATTCAAACACTTTTAAGTTCCTCGACTGCATGAATTTAAGCGTACTACTTGATTGATAACTTGTCTCACCGTTTTGTTGTTGAACTAGCTAGATGCAACCTTTTCTAACAGCTTTTTCTCACGCACTTTCCGCATGCGGAACTTCCTACTGATTGCTTGATTCGTTGCCATCTGCAAACGAAAATTTAAATCGCCATCTTGTGTATTACTGTATCCAGTTCCTTTATTGATTTTTCCTCACTTCTTCTCACTAAAACGTTCTCATCCTCTTTCACTTACTGGAAACTGTTGCGTCCTAGTGACATTATCGCCTTGCTTGGGGCGAAATGATTAAAAAAAAATCGTATAATATTGTTGCTTGACCTTAACCTGTTAGCCATGTGCTCTCTGAGTAAAAAAAAAAAAAAAAGAAAGGAAAAGACAAGAGAAAAAGAAGAACTTTTTAAGATACGAAGCATAAATGATAAACGATCCTTTAAAAAGACTTGCGGAGAAGAGAAAGGAGGAAAAGAAGATCGTAAGTGGAGAGCTGATCATGATGTTAAACGGAGAGTAATGGCAACAGGATGACATTTAAATCGATAAATGCTATTTACAGGAAATGCAAAGACACAAAGTAGAGCGATAACAAAAAGGAAAAGTAAAAAAAAAAATATTCGTAAAAGAACGAGATCAATCGAAAAAAAAAAATATATAATAATTGGCCAATGAAATTAGAAGAAAAAAAAAATGAAACACATTGCAACAAAAATGAATAAGCCGGGATTAACGTCGGCCTGGCAATTACAATATGAAGAACTCGACTTGGATATTTCAATATGATTGCAGAAAAAGAATCGGCTTCCCGGGTTCAAATTCCAGCTGAGTTCGTTACGAAGGCTGGCAAATTACAACGCAAGTTTTTTTTTTAATACCTAAACATCTTCTTATAATTCTGCTTGTCCGTCCCTTAGTTAGCACGACCGTTACGTACTGCCAATGCCACATACGTAATGATCTATTCCGTTTTGATCTCGTGGCAAAACGGTAAAGACGTATCCGAGTCTCTATGCAGTCTCAGTGAGAAAAAGAAAGAAAGCAAAAATAGACGAAGAAAGAATGAAAGATGGATGATAGGAGTGTTTAACGTATCCTGCCAATACCTCATAAATAATAGACTATTCCTTTCTGATCGCGTGGAAAGACGGAAAAGACATATAAGAGAAGCTACTTGGTTTCAGCGAGAAAAAAAAAGAAAGGAAGAGAGAAAGAAAACAAGAAAGAAAGGAAGATACAATTGGGTAACGTTTTCAGCCAATACTTCATAAATACTGGACTCTTCCGCTTTGATTGCGTGGAAAGACGCAAAAGACATATCAGAGACGCAAATTGGTTTTAGTGGTAAAAAAGAAAGATAAAATGAAAGAAAGAAAGAAAGAAAGTAAGAAGGGAAGACAGAAGCGTTTAACGCTTCCTGCCAATGTCTCATTAATAAAAGACTATTCTGCTTTTAGCAAAGACATATAAGAGATGCTATTTAGTTTCAGTGAGAATATGTATGAAAGAATAGAAGCTAGAAGTGTTTATCGTCTGTTTCAGTGAAATAGAAAACGTTCTCTGTTTTTACTCATTTTATTTGTACCCCCTTACTTCTTAAAATACCAACCAACATTCACATTTTTGATTGTTATTGTAATATTTTCTAAAAGTTGTTCAGCTCAAATATTTAACGATGCGGTGGGGAAATTTTCTACGTATATTTTACTGTTGTATAACTCGCCATGAGTTTATTCAATCATTAAATTAGTAGTTAAGAATTTAGATTTACCAGAAAATGAAAATAGGAAAACCGCAAAAATTTTCACGGATCTTTATAGTTAACTTCATTTGGAAACCACATGTACTGTAGCCATAACATTAGCCGGTGTAGCTACAGTCCCCATTAAAAGGAAAAACAACAAAAATAATATTTTCCTATGACTCAGTGGTCAGAGTTTTAGACAGAACCACAAAAGACCTTCCGTTTATGAGGGTAGATCAAAAAGTCTGTAGCCTGACACAGAGTTATTAATGAAAATTGGATCTGAAATTTTCATTGTATAATATTCAATCAGTGTGATTAATATTAACTACTGAATGAAGTGCATTGACAAGAGGAAGAGATTATGTTGAAAAATAAATATTTTTTTTGTATAAATACTTTTTTTTAATTATTGGTTGCTGATTTATTATTGTCACTATCACAAGTTCTGAAATCCATTATTGAGAAATCACATGAACTGTAGCCATGACAGTAGCTGGTGTAGCTACAGCAAGATAGCCTGACGAGGTCCATTTATTTAACCTATTATTGATGTTTAGTCGGGTAAAAACTTCCTAGTTGAGGTTTGTTAGCCATAATTACCTAAAAGAAAGAAAATATTTTAATATCGAATAATGGAAATAAATATATTCTGGAGATAGATGTCATTCAAAGGAATGTATGTAAGATTTTATAACACCAAAATTAATTTTTTTTTTTTTTTTTTTTTTAATAAATCATTTCACCCCATGCAAGGTAGTAAAGCTGCAAAGACACAATGGGTTACTGGGTTGTATAAAAAAAAAAAAAAAAAATAAACATTATTAAGGAGCAAGAACAATAGAAGAGTAATCAGGAAGACTAACATTACATTTAAATTTTTTTAACATCAAAGTTGGCTGGGAAGCATGGAGCCAGAAGACAGTTCCACAAGTGAACACTGTTAAAACTTACCTAATCTGGAGTTAATCAGAATTGATCAAGTTTCGAAAAGTGATCACCTTTAGGAACATACATGTTTCTATCTTAATACCTACATATTTGTTCAAATCTTTTTATTTGTACCCACTTATTGAAATAGACACTAGAATTCATATATTTGATTGTTATTGCAATATTTTGTTAAAGTTGTTAAGTTAAAATATTTAACAATGCAATGAAGGATTTTCTACCGACATTTTATTGTCGTGTAATTCGCCATGATCTTATTTAATCATTTTCTGAATAATTAAGTTTCATCCGAAAACGGAATCTGAAAGTCGAGCCTGTTACGTAGGCTGGCAAATTAAAAGATATTAATCAGTAATCTGTTTCCGATTAAAACGAGCAATAATAGATCTATAAATATAAGTGGATTATTAAGTGTGTAAATTACTATAAAGTAGTTTGTAACACATCATCTCTCAGTTGCGTCTCTGTCTTTGGGCAGAGTGCACTCAGGGATGACACTGTCAATGGACAGAGTCACAGCTGAGGAAAATTATACTGAGAGATGCCGGCCCTGGAGAACATTTGGCCGAGGCCGCGCCTTCCTCTTGCATTAGAGAGAACGATCAATGCATGCACTAAGTCCAGCGCAACCGATGATTGCGGGGGCTCGGGGAATTTTTGTTCCTTGCCCGGGTGTACGAACTCAGGCTCCCCACATTAAACCGACCTTGTGTCGCAACCTGACCTCGTGGAGGGGGGGGGGTTAAATACAAATTACATTTGGTGAAAGGTTCGCATTTTTTTTTACCATTAAAACATTGAAACTTCAAGCAAAATGTGGATTTACAGAAGGATGCTGAGGATACCACTGAACGAACATGTGAGAAACAACGAGGTTTTTAGAGAAAATGGAAACAAAAAGGAAACTTATACTTAACAGCAGAAAAAGACCGTTGAAATTTCTAGGGCACATAATGAGGAAAGAAGGTTTGGAAAATCTGATACTCCTAAGACGGATTGAAGGCAAGAAGAGCAGATGAAAAAAATTTGAACATGAGGAGTAGGTGTACAGCGCTCCCCACGTTAAAACGACCTTGTGTCACATCCAGCCTTGGTCCGCAGGCCGGGAAAATATACCTTCGGCTTTGTGCCACTTCTAAACAACGCTTAGAAAATCGCTAAAGATGGACTTCCGTTCTGTCTCAACACACATACGAATATCCAATCGTAGGTCTATTCACAAGCTGAGACGCGAACGCCCATTCAGATATGCACACAAACCCGGGCGAACAGAAACACACGCATGTATATACGCATACATGTATTTAAGCACACGCAAAAAGAAATATATTGGTTACGCCATATTAAGAAATTAGTCTATGTAATCAGCGTCATGATCTTGGAAGAAGTAATTTGTTTGCGCCCACTAATACCATGTTCAATAAACAGACACGAGTTTTCCTTACACAACGACATCTAAAAATAGTTATTCGCCTCTGCTTTCATTTCCGACAAGCCCAAATTTGCTTGTTAAATTCGTTTGTTTTTTCCTTTTTTGCTCGCCATTAACATTGCCAGCGGCAGCCATTTTGTTTAACAGATTTACACAAAATTGAAGATATTTTGGTCCGCCTTTCATTTCCTTCAATTTTAATATATTTATTTATTCATTTGCATTAGGTTTGTTGTAATGAACCGCGCAGCTTGTGGATATTACAAAGCACGGGAAAATACGGACAATAGACGTAAATAATATATTTTAATCATTTCACCCTCAGGCAAGGTAATAATGCCACTATGGCAAAAAGGGTTACTGTGAGTGAAAGATAATGAGAAGACTTTATTGAAGAGAAATAACAATAAAAGAACAGGCTTCAGGAAGCCTGTTCCTTTACTGATTTTGACATTGTGTTGAGGAGTGATTTCACAGTGGAGGCTTATATTTGTACTAAGTCGGTCCTAAAATAGGTTCGACGTACAAAACGTTAGGAAGTTGATATAATAGGTCTAGTTTTGGTCGCTGATACTTTAGTATTCGACTAACTGTCGTCCGACATCGACGCTATTTAGTAACTGCCCCACGCAGTCACATGTGGCACAAGGCCGAATTTAATAGGTTTTACGAGCCCGTAGGCTCGGCCAAAAAATCCGCGTAGACCCCTTATAAACGGGATCGGGTCTGTCTACCTCCCCGGACGAAACTCTGCCCTTCGGCATAACCTCGTCCGGGTTCCTCTCTGCCCGAAGGCAGAGAGTTCGACTGTCGTCCGACATCGACTCACTGACTGACACGTTAATCTTACTTATTATAGGTGGGAGAGTCTATTAACTATAGAATAGGTGTGTTCCACTATAACACATTGCATTTAAATTTCTGATGAAGGTAGGCAACAGCAAGAAACCTATTTTTGTATCTCGTGTATGATGCGACCCTCTTAAAATTAGCTTCGAAATCAGGTTTTTGAAAGTCGAATGAAACACGAGTATAAACGATGCATAATTATGTGCCAAAAGACCTCATTTATGAGATTTTTCCCGAAATTGTCTTACGGCCACATCAGGTTGAAACATCGGTTCTTCTACGATTAAAGTTAAGCAACGCCGAGCCTGGTTAGTATCTAGATGGGTGACCGCTTTGGAATACCAGGTACTGTGAGTTTGGGTAGACGGATGGTGTACTGGATAACGGCTCGGAATTGGAAATCGAGGAGAATTCACTTACGCGCGAATACCGCAGGGAAAGGTATGAATCCACCGGTTGCCTCCCAGCTATGGGTTAATTAGTAATATTTGTGTTACTAAATCATTATTATTTCCCCAAAAAACTACAGCAATCTAAAAACATTTTCTGGCTTTAAATAACTTGCAAAAGGTTGATAAGCCGTAAAAAAAACAAAAAACAATCATACATGCGTGTATCTCATATTCAAACTTGCGGGACGCAACACGTACCAGAAATATTTTCCACTTTCAACTTTGTCTTGCACACACACACACACACACACACACACACACGCCCACATACCGTCAGAAATTGCCCGAAGTTTATTTTGGAAGAAATATACAAGAAATATATATTTTTCTGTTTATACGTTATTTTTATAGGTACAATTATTTTAAGTAAACATTCTGTTTATAATAAACTACATTAATTACATTTATCGGCCTAAATACCCGAGTAATTTCATAGAAAATATGTCCTTCGACAGGAATCGAACCTGTATCCTACATGGCACCGTCATTTGGACTGACGTGTTATATCATTTAGCTACAGAGGAAGCGTCTAGTTAGCAAAGTCAAATTACTGTTTTTAAGCAACAAATTTCCCATGATCTTTCTTGAATGCTCATATCTTCTCGAAGCGTATCTTAACGTAAACAAATGACAACATATATTATGAAATGGTCCAAGCCCGACAATTATTTTCATATGTTTTCTGTTTATACGTTATTTTACGTTAAGATATGCTTCGAGCAGATATGATACGTAATGATAACGCATATGGTAACTCACATTTTTTACTCACATGTTCAGCCCATCGTATTCTCTATAGCCTTCTACAGAACTAGACGTTTTCATCTGTGAGGAGATTGTCCAGTATTATAGCCATATGTATATATGACTTTAGGCAATATAAAATACATAAACATCACTGCTCTCTCAAACTATTTCTGGCGATTAAAGAATGGTAGTAATACACCCTTTATTACATGAGATATTGTAACAAGAGGCAAATCTTACAATGGGAAAGGCAATAGATGTAAATTATGCCTTGTTGAAAAGTTAGTTATTTTAAAAACCCTTAAATAACCGCAGCTTAATATACAAGAGAAATAAATTAATGGTTATATGTAGGCATAAAAATAAATATCTGCTGAAATACGTTGATCCAGATTAATTTTTAATGTAAATTATGTTTGCTTGTTTTTTTAAACATGCAATAATTTTTTTATTTTTAACATAAGAAAATTAATATTCGCAAATCTTTAAAAATTTTTACACACACACACACACACACACACACACACACACACAGTGTCTAGCCACACTGATGAACTGTGATACAGCGAAACAGGCTGTCTGTTGATGACTATCTATATATGATATATATATATATATATATATATATATATATATATATATATATATATAATTTTAGATGTCAAATATACTTAATTTAAATAATAAACTGTAATCCCCGTATAATATTGACTGTGCCAACATTACGGTAACTAGATATGTTTATTAAAATTTAAATTACATAACGGTCAGTCTATACTCAGTTCCTGAGGATTGCATTGTGTATGAAACTTATATTATAGTCCTACTAACCGGTGAGTGGTAATATATATTTTTTAATCCCCCCGACACAGACAAACGCTACACACGCACTTGCACACACACACCACACACACACACACACACACACACATATATATATATATGGCTTGGGTGAATATAAGCGTGTTCGCCTCTTTTTATTTGTTATTCATGCCCATTTTCCGCTCCAATAACAGATATTAAATAGAAGGAAACCATGGAGAGCCATATTCCCCCACGTTGTGAAAGGACATATCGTTAAAAGAATGCTTGTTTTTCCCTCTGTTAAAGAAGTGTATGAAAGTGTAAGGCTATTGTCAAAGAATTATGTAAAAAAAAAAAAGAAAAAAAAAGAAAGATAGGGTGATTAATATTTCTCTTGGCGTCATATGTATTGCTGTCTTTTCGTCAATGGGTCGTAAATTTGTTCGCGTTGAAAGCGTGGAAATTACTGGGTGTTTTTAATTGGCAAATGATGAGCGATAAAACACAATAAACGGTTGTCCCCGGTGCCAAACGCTGCGTAAATTACAGAAGAATTGGTCAAAATCGATCGGTTTCTATGAAATATTGGAAGCGCATTAACTATATAACAATTTGAAACTACATTTTACAAAATGGCGGCGTAATGGGATTCATGTCGTTACAAGAAAAGACCAGGACATCGTGATCCAGTTAAGTTTTATTCTTTGCGAAATCGGGAAAATACACCCAAGTAACTCTTTCTCTATACTTCTCACTCTCTATTTCAAGCACTCTTTCTTTTTGAACAACCTTTATTTTTTTCTTTGTCGTCTGCTCTGTAACTTATTCCCCGGTCTAATTTCCTACAGCCGTCTTTCTATTTTTCGCCCACTTCCCTATTTTTTCTCTCATTTTTCATCAATGTTATCCATCCCTATTTCTCTTTTCCATGTACATCTCTCTTCTGCCTTTTCCACTGTGTCTGTTGGATTCAATAATTGCAACTCCCATGGAGAGCGCTAACCCATCTCACGAGAGCTACCTCTTTACTGTAAGTATATTTACCGTCTTGGCTCTCTTGCAAACGAAACGTATTTCTACCTCTTTAATTCTCATGAAAAACTAAATGGAAATACAAACACGTTGAGGTTATTCCAGCTAGAATTCAGCAAGCGTCCGTCCTTAAGGTCGTAAGATTTCATTCAAATTTTCACTATTTGTTAACATTCATAAGAAAATATCGTTAGTATGTTATTTCATTTTAAACAGATTTTATGCCACTCTGAAGATTATGAAGATATTGAAAATTTTTAAAGCATTAATTTTTTTTTGTTTTTTAGAGCCCTAATTCCTTTTTTTTTCGCCCTTTTTTTGAACCCCTGTTGCTCAAAAATGCAGCATGAGAATATCTGTTTTATTGTTTTTTTCTGAGGTTTTTGATACACACTGAATGATGAGAGAAAATGCGGTAGTTTGCGTGAGTTTTCCTGCAGAGTCAGCAAACCGAAATCTAGGATTAGGACTGTAAAAGGAGGTTATTAACGCATTTTTTAAAAATTTCAGTTGGCCTATTTGCAACAAGTAAGAGAAGAGTGTGATTAATTCATCGAATTTGAGAAAATCATAATGGTGACGACGAAGGAAGATGTCCAAAGACAAGCAATGAAAGATTGCTTCCAATGAGAAGTCTCCCCCAAAAAACAAGAAAATTAAATTTTTTCAAAATGTTCAATATCTTCAGAAACTTACCCAAACCCTCTCTCTCACCTTCCCTCCCCACTACCAATCTATAAGTGTCCGTCCGGTGTACTTTCTCCCTCCATTCGTGGAGTAGGTTTTCGTTCTGATGAGATGACCATCTCGGTGTTCACGAAATAAAAAAAATATATATAAACGAAATGGATAATTAAAGTCTCCATCTTCTTGCTCTGTAGTTTACACTGAGCTCTCCCTAGATTTATCCCTTTCAGTCACAATCTGGTAAAACGTATATATATATATATATATATATATATATATATATATATATATATAAAAGAAATATGTTGTAGTGGTTCCAACGAGAGAAAAGTATGTATATTAAAAAGAAGAGAAGAGAGGTGCCGCAAACGTTTTTGGTTGTAATGTGGATTTATTTAGAAAAAAAATATTATGCTTTGTTTTCCATAATTTTACTACACGTGTTTCTGGTCTCGCGACCGTCTTCAGGTAAAAGTGGAGATTTCCACATATTATTAAAAATAATTAATTTTTCCTTATGTTCAATGTTAAATATTCTCGATATGAGACATTCTCTGTTTGTGCGTTGGTAATCCGAATTTCTTTCTTGAATTCCTGAATTCTTGATTTTTAATATATATATATATATATATATATATATATATATATATATATATAGACGCTGGTGCTATAAAAAGAAAACTATGATATAAATTCGGCAATCAATCTCCTTCGAAGTAGTCCCCTTCTGAAGCCACTCAAGAGTCGTTTCCATTAATGGAAGCATTCGTGGAAGAACTTTTTTAGGCACAGCGAACAGGTACTTCGTTTCATTCTGTTGGATTATTTTCTTTAACCTGACGTGTAATAAATCGGCGTGTACACGTAAAACGTTAATTGTTTCCTTCACTGGTGTATTGAGGAATCGCAGAGCCGAGTTCCAATTCCAGTCGAATCCATTACATTCACTTACGTGGAAAGGTATGAATCCTCTTCCTCTCCCTCCAGCTATGGGTAAAATAGCAGGACAGACTGGGTTCTATAGCCTTGGATGGCAACTGGTCTAGGAGAAGGACAACTCTGAATTCAAAACCTGCGGAGGGTCGTTTGGGAACCTTGTGACATTCGGTGCACCAGGTCTCTGTATTCGTCCCTTCAAAAAGTGTGGATGGTCATGCACGAGGCCTTCACCACTATAATCAAATCTCATGTGCCGGTGTCAGGCTGTCGGTTTCCTGGAAACTGATCTGCTTGACTCTCATACGTCGAATCTCGACGGGAGAGTCGACTATATATATATATATATATATATATAGACGCACACACACGTATATATATACACACACACACATATATATATACGCACTTATACACACAAACACACACACACACACATATATATATATATATATATATATATATATATATATATATATATATATATATATATATTTAGAGTGTTCCAATAATTTGACCTTCCATTTCTGTGATAGGCTTCTTTTGTATATAAGGTATATTTTTAAGAAATTACTAAGAAACAGAAAAAATGTCATTTGAAACTGTGGCACCATTTACGAGGCAGAGAAAGAAAGAGAAAGAAAAGAAGGCAGAAAGAAATGCGAGACGGATCATAGGTGATAAAACAGCCACACACATGGCCTAAGAGACAATGAAAATATTGATAAGTAATAAGTGAAAAGTGTTTGTAGCAAATGACAGGGAATTTCTGAGTAAAAAAAAAAATTTTAAGGAAAAGAAAGAAGGAACCAGATGTGTTTTAATAACGGCTATGTTATCTAGGTACGTAAACGAATGGCTAGACCACTGGCCCAGGAAAAATTCAAAAAAATACTTTTTCGATAAGTAACGAGAAACAGGCGACTAAAAAGACTTTGGACAGATATGAAATTAAAGGCCACCTACGAGTAATCGTTGACCGATTTTCCTATTTGGCCTGCGGAATGCAATTGTGTTATCAAGAAATGTTCGCCAAAGAAAGTCCACTTTGAAAAACGTTAATTTTGATAATTGACAAAACACAGGTGTAGCTTGAGCCTTAGTTAGATATGGAAAATTAAAATCCCACACAAGCAGTCTATGATTAACTAAATTCTTTTTATAACAAAACAACGTTGCCCTGCGATAATAAAATTTCGTTATCAGACACATGAACCGAAGGAAAATGAATAGAACCAGAAATGTTTTTTTTCTTCCTTGAGACGTCAGACTGACTGAAAACTTTGGGGAAAATTATTTTTGAGGCCATGTCGGAAAACCAACCATCTGATGAATTAGCGATAAAATACTTGACAAACGCCACGTGTTGAACAAAGAGTTGTGTCATATTATCCGTTCATGATAACGGCGATTTGAAAGGAAAAAAAAGGAAAGAGAAGAGATAATTAATTTTTTTTTTTTTAAGCAAGGTATTTTTTTTTTTTGAAACAAAGCCGCGGATTGTTCACGCCCGACTAAGACGTCATTGGTCAAGTGGTGATCACGTGACGCACGAAGGAGGAGGAAAGATACCGACCAAGACCTCATTGGCCGAGAGTGATAACGTGACGCACGAAGAAGGCTGTCGACGCCCCATCCAGAGTATAAGTATGAGAAGCTGCTAAAGAAGTGGGGAGGGCAGTTCACGCCCCTCAGAAGTATGGTGAGAAAGTGGGAGGAAAAAAGTTACCAAAATGGAAAAGAGTGGAAAATCCCTAACCAGAAATAAAAGAGGTGGATATGTATTTAGAATTATCGAGGAACCCCTGACGCCAACAGACCCAACCCGGTTTTTGTCGGCGTCAATTGAAAAACAAGAGAAACAAAGAAAAATCAGTTCGCTGTACTGTTATGTAATATCAATCATCCTTATGACAAATGCATCCTATAATGAAGAGGAGACAGTGAAAGAGTGCATAAGTGTTATATATATCAATTTCCTATATGGCTGTGAAGATGAGGAACTTGAAGAGGAGAGAAAGAAAAGAAAAGAGTGACTGAACTGACCATGTAATATCAATTTTCTATATGGTCAAAGAATGCTGGACAATTTGCTCACAGATGAAGAGGAGACTTTAAAAATTGTTCAGAAAACGAGGTTCGACAGATGGATTAAAGAGATATAAATGAAAGAAAATTGTGAACAACTAGACATGATCGCTCATCTTCTGAGGCGAAACGGTACAAATAATAATAATAATAATAATAATAATAATAATGATAATAATAATGATAAAAAGAAGGAGAAGAAGAAGAGAGTTTAAAAAAGACAGAAAATACAAAACTGGCTGAGGTTATTCGAAAGTATTCAAAAACAAGAAAACGAATAAGAATTGAAGAATAGAAAGAAGAAAGTAAGATAAATAGGGAGAATGTTAGAGAAAGGGAAAGAGAGAGAGAAAAAAAACACGAAAGAATAATGGGAACGAAAAATAGGAAATGTCGGAAATATAAAAAAAATGGCTGAAAAAAAAAAGAAAAGAAAAAAAAAAAAAAAAAGAAAGAAAGGAAAGCCAACAACATACTAATTGGTGGCGACTGGTTGTGGGCGAATAGGGAAACATTTTTGATTCGTAATAAAAATAAATAGATAAAATTTCCATCTGAAAATGAATTAAATTAAAGAAAATAATTTGAGAAAAAAAAAATGTCCATCCATAGAAAATACACGTGATGAACTCGTACGCGATTTAAAATAGTTAATGAAAGACTGAACTAATCGATAATGTATTTTCATTTAATTACTAAACGAAAAATAAGCGACAATACGTTCAGAGGAGAAAAACTTTCTATCCGATTTACATATGCACATATACAGACACACACATACAGACACGCACACATACGCACAAACGAATAAACATTATCATCAGAATCCCGCATAAACTAGAATCTTTATACACTTGCACGCATAAATTTACACACGAACGCTGCTTTACAAGACAAAATGCACGGGAAGCCTGCTTAACCAAAGAAAAAAAAAACAACGCAAAAATTAAAAATACCGGATTTTTTTTCTTTTTTCTTCATATTTCTCTGATGAAACCTGTTGAAGCTTGAATAAGCATGGAATAATAATAATACAACACAAAATGTACGTAACAAAATGTATTGAAACAATGAAAAAAAGGTACACAATATTTACAGGTAGTTTTGGTATATTCTTGGGAAGACTGTTCCTGCAGAATGGGTTGACTAAGTCGCAGTCGGGCAGAGTCTCTGGATTCGATCTCTTAATCTTCCGTCTGTCTTCCGGTACCAACCCATATTTATATGGTCGGTAATCCACTTATGTAAATTAGGTGTATCATACACAACAAAAACCTTATCCAAAATAAACATGTTAAATGTATAAATGTTTTTTTGATTTACTTATCTTATCATACACACAATATGAACACACATTTACACATACATATATATATATATATATATATATATATAGTTTTCAAGATAGATAGATAGATAAACTGAAATATATTTGGAATGTTGCTATATATTCTTGAATTTTTCAATGTCTCTTTCAAATATGGTGATTTAAACGTAGGTAAATTTATACACGAACGCTGCTTTAAAAGACAAAAAAAGCCTGCTTAACCAAAGAAAAAAAACAACGCAAAAAATATTAAAATATGAAAAGGATTTTTTTTTTTTAATTTTTCGTCATATTTCTCTGATGAAATAAATAATAAAGTCGAAACATTTAAATGTATAAATGTTTCTTATTTGTTCCTTATCTTATTTTCACACATATATACTAACACACACACACACACACACACACACACACACACACATATATATATATATATATATATATATATATATAGATAGATAGATAGATAGATAGATAGATATAATAAGATAGATAGATAGATATGCGCGTTGTGTTTATACACATTCTATTTTATATCTATACTCCTATGGAAATTTAAAAATAGGTGGAAAATAAAAGGTCAAACATATGGATAAATAAAGTAAAGATCGAAATCATTAAAAACAGTCGTACTTGGCTACTAACCACTTCACGCCGAAGTGCCCAAATGATTTCCTTTGAGATTAAATTTGGATCTGGCATAAGGCTAAAAGTATATTAAATCCATTTAATCATCGACCTCACTATTCAGTTTTATTCTTTCATAAAAAAGGGGTTTGTTAACCATTAAATTTTAATATTTATTCTCTGATGAAGGAAAGTAAAAAGGCGAATGAAAAACGTTACATTCCAATCGTCGATCAAGATCCCGAACAACACCAGTCACGATGAAAGGATGTTGCGTCGGGGTCTTCGTGTCTTGAGAGACTATTGAACCACAAACAAGAAGTAGGCCATGTTCGTTAGCCTGAGTTGTTCTTCGATTTTTGTAAAATGAGATTTTTTTAAAATATATTCTTAATTTTAAAACAATTCATTATTCATAATTTGTGCTTTGTAAAATAATTATTATGCATAGGTTTTAACTCCTGATTGTATTCTGCAAATGCCTGTTTTTTATTTTTTTTTTTAATTTCTAGGATGAGGAGTTATCATTATTTGAACCGCTGATCGAAAAAACCAGTCACGACGAACGGATCTCCCCTCGATGAAGCCCCATGCCCTGAGAGGATATTGGGCCTCAAAAAACACAATTTAACTTAACTGTTTCATTTTTCTGTCGCTAAAGATGTCGGTTAAAATGATCGACTCTCTGTACCGCTCCAGTAAGACACCTGACTTCCTTATGCCGTATTCTATACCAGATCAGGCCGAAAATGGAGTACTGTTGCCATATTTGGGCATGACTACCCAGACCTCATTTTCCGGTCTTGATAGAGATAAAAAAGTCCTTGTTAGAGAAGAATTATTTTCCACCCACCAAGCTCTTTTCATGAGCTATTGAGAAATGTCTTAATGATCCATTTTCTTCCCACGAACCACTTATCTGTGGAACCGACTCCCAAGAGGATGCTTCTCGATCTTACAATCTTAACTTGTTCAAATTTATGGTTAGCCGTTAAATCCTCGCCTATCAGTATAAATTACCTCTTAATATGCCCTCTACCAAGAATTTACCTTGTATAACCAAATTTAGTTACATTCCATCACCGCCGATCGAACCCCGTCAGTCACGATGAACGGATCTCCCCTTGAGGCCCCCCATGCCCTTTTAGGATATTGGTTTTCATTTATTGACCATGTTCACTCAGCATCCGATCTATCATAAAGATGCAGGTAAAATGATCGACTCTCTGTACTGCTCAGTAAGTACCTGCCTCCTCATGCTATCTTCGATTGTTATAAGAGTCAGATCAAGTTGAAAATAGAGTACTGTTGTCATATGTGTGTGTGTATGTGTGTGTGTGTGTGTGTGTGTGTGTGTGTGTGTGTGTGTGTGTGTGTGCAGGGGTGCGTAATACGCATTGGCTTTAGTCGTTTGTATGATTTTGTTGTCCTTTTCTTGACATTTTTCACTATATCTCATTCTCTGATGAAGCTGTAATAAAGTCGAAACATGTTAGACTTATAAGTGTTTCCTATTTGTTCCTTATCATATAATAATAATAATAATAATAATAAATGGCCGCTCGTATCCGGGGATGCCTGTCTATTTGGCCGCGAGCCAACACTTCTTCAGCAACCACAGAGCCCACCTGTGCCTTATACTGTAAATTTACTGAGCGTACCATTGTCACAGTTCCTGGGAAAGAGCGCATTATCTGGCGTGATCAACAGTCCGAACAAAGCCAGCACGCTCAAACCCTCAGTCACGATGACTTGTGACTTCGTGCTAGCACAACCATTGACGGCTCCCAAATAGTTCTCTATACTCAATTTCACTCACAAGATCAACCTGTGGTATGGTTCTCAGGGTCTTTCCAAAGGTGGCGCAGGCTGGGATCAAAAATCTGATAACATCAAGAAGTCTCATTTCTGACAAATCGACCCTGGTTGGGTTCCCTGGGTGTGACGATAAACTACGTCCAACAGCAAGGTCCCTGATCAGGAGGTTTTGAGAAGCATGTAACCACCTCTTAATTGCTGGTGTTCCCAGAGCCACCGTGACCCGGGTTAATAGCACCTGTTAGGGTCCAAGCTATAATAAATAGTTAACCTCCAAATTAGGTACCTATTATTCGGACCACAAGTAGTCCTCATCTTTTGTCGCCATTTTATTACAACGTTTCGACCGTTGTACGCTCCGGCCTTCTTTCAGGTGGTTGAAAGGTCGAACATTTATTTTGCTCACTGGGGTAGACTGTTCTAGTTCCACGTGCCATGTTTAATAGATGTCAGTTATCTCCTGTTAATTTCCCTCAATTTGGTCTCTACTGCCTTAACTGTGTATTGAACTCACAATTTTGGGTCCTGTCACTGGATCTAACCAACGCCTTTATCCACTGTGCTATGTGTCCTTGAGGAAATATAGACAGATACCCTAAATTAGGGTCAAAACACTATGAAAGTGTAAAAATAGGTTTTAATACCAGAAATACTTTGTAAAAAAACTATTACAATTTTTTGAAGAATAATTATTATCAGCAATACATTCTTGAAAAAAATATTACCAGCAATACATTTTTGGAAAAAAAAAATCCAGCTATACATTTAAAAATATTACCAGCAATAAAAATCTTGTTGGCATTAAATAACTTATTCAGATATTGCCTTGTTGGGTTCTTTTGACAGATCTCATGGTCAGAAAGCGGACATTTCTAATCCCACTTTCATGATATATATATATATATATTCAAAGATTTTGTATGAATCATATACTGCCTCTATATATATATATATATATATATATATATATATATATATATATATATATATATATATATATATATATATATATATATATATATATATATATATATATGGAGTATATTTGAATAATATAGATATATTATGTCTATTTACTTTTATACTGATTCTTTCACGTTCCCTAATTACTTTTACCGTACCTTGGAGGCACGGTGGAGTAATGGATATCACTTGGATTGAGGAATCGGAGAGCCAAGTTCAATTTCAGTCGAATCCATTGCATTTCATTTACGTGCTAACATTTTTGAAAGGTGTAATCTCTTTTCTTCTCCAGCTATGAGTAAATAGCAGGACAGACTTTTCTATAGCCTTGATGGCAACTGGTCTAGGAGAAGGAAAACTCTGAATTCAAAACCTGCTCTTAGAGGGGGGTGAATGGAGTCTCTCTGAGCCTTGGTTGGCAATTCATTTAGTGATGGTGTCAAGCATCAAGAATTCAAAAGTTGACAAGATTATGGACTACACCAATCAGAGTATTAGTGAGTTCAATCTCGGCTGAGGCCGCGAGATGATGAATCAGTTTCTCGATGTTAAAATAAAATTAATCGAGGTAGACGCCTTAGTTTTTGCCCTAACCAAGTACTTTCACTCTTCTTAGGGGAAAATTACAAAGACAAACTTACAACTGTGATAAAATCCACATTTCGTTGTGATGGTAATTTTTTTAAAAAAAATCACGAGTGAATGGGTTCTATTATAATTATTTTAAATTTATTTTTTATTTTTTCGTTGCAGCTATGGATGAGGGAGCTGACCGGAAATTGGTTGCATGCAAAATAGAATTAAATGTTTGTTATACAGACGTATGTTACGCGTTGACTTTTTTCAGTGATTTGTATGAATTTTTGCCTTTTATTATTTTTAGAATATTTATTTGTTTTTTTTTATTTTTTAATTAATTCGGATTGTGAAAGCATTTGTGTTAGAGGACAAAATAAAATGCTTTTCATCTGGATATTATTAAATCGTAAAAGAGTATTTTAAATCCATTTATTACGAATAATTACAAACAATATTTCTTTCATTACTGTTCATATAAAACTGCATGATAGGAAGGCATTGTAATTAGTTTCGCTACAAAAATACATTATAAATGGATAATGATAGCGATATCTGATAAAAAAACTAAGTTTTTCTATACGTAAATGAATTGTTTATTCAGTTCCGGGCGTCGACCGTGGAAGGTATGTGGTTTCGAGTCATTCTTCCGACGTTCGATCTTCTTGCGCGAATGCTAGGGATTCTGCCATTTCTAATCGTCGATCAGGCGTTTATATACCTTTCTCTTGTCTAATTTGTCTTCTGCGTGTATATACTGAATTCAGCTGGGTTCACTTTACGTTTTATGTTGATCCACATGCTGAGAGTTGATTCTGCATTTGGCGGCTTTGAGGGCATCTCCTAGGTCAACCCTCGAGGTACCTAGGTCTTTAGAATGTTTATTGAAATATTGGTGCCACCACATATCAATTCTTCTTAGATCAAAGGGACCCTGGCAGATAATAAATTCGATTCTGTCCTGGCATAAATCTTTACAATTTATTTTGCTACAGAAATGCGTGGTAATTCCTAATAGAAATGAATATACATACATTATATATGAATATATTCGACCTAGCACATTTCAGCTCTGGAAAGGTATTTGACACATTTCTCTTCATGAATATTGCATTCAAGCATGAAACAGACTATCACCGTTTGGTACTGACCTCAGGGACTACTTGAATATTAACATACGCTCTGTCACTGATATTGAGCACTTTTATCCATAATTTGATTGGCATCTTCAATTGCTTCTCCTGTGGACAGGATTGATAATTTATAAATAAATCTTAAAATTTTGCCTGGCAAATGAAGAGGAAAGGTATTGTCAGTGGTCAAGAATTAATGCAAGCATTACAGATAGGATAGAGCTATCATATGTATAATTATTATTTTGTAGCAGTGTTTTACTATAGAATCCATTGCAAATGAGGAAGAAAGGGATTGTCAGTGGTCAGGAATGAATGCAAGCATTACTGATAGAATAGAACCAATAATTATTATTTTGTAGCAGTGTTTTACTATATGAATGCATTGCAAATGAGGAAGAAAGGATTGTCAGTGGTCAGAATGAATGCATTACTGATATAGGGCTATTATATGTAGAATTATGTGCAGTGAAAAAAATTATTATTTTGTAATGTTAATTCCATTGAATTAATTCATTATATGTATAATTATTGTTTTGTGAGAATGTTTTACTCTAGGCATGCGTTACAAAAGAAGATGACAGAGTTTGTTCGGAACTGATGAAAGCAATATTGATAGACTAAAGCTAATTTATTCATAATAAGCTTTAAACAAATCTTTGAAGTAGGCCATTATTGCTATATAAAACTGTTTTCTCGTTCGTATTCCGAATTTATTTGATTAAATTTCCCCCTCCTCGATTCTTTTAAATACAAGAGGATTTAATTGATTATCGATCATTCCTTTCATCACAGCGATTTATTTTTTTCCAATAGTTATCCGATTTCTCAATATCACTTTTATTTCCTGTCGATAAGAAATATTTCTAGCATCCCTGCCTGTCGACATTTTATAGATTTTCACGTCTGTTGGGGTCTCAAGTCCACTCCAAACCTCCGTCCTTCAACCCCTCCCCCCTACTAAATATGCGAGAAAACTGTTCAGCTCATTCCCTGTAGGTTACCCGGTTCGAAACACGTCAGATGAAGTCAGACAGAACGGTCGAAACGTTGTGATCAAAACAACGAAGATAAGGACAACTATCCGCATGTAAATAGTGTAAATAAGCAGCCTTTTTCAGAAGGAAGTTATAAATATATTTTTCCCTTGCTTACTTAATTTTAAATCGTTGTTATTATTGCATATTTTGGAGGCTGTTTTATCCTATTTATATATAGGTTTAAACATGAGACCAAAATCGACCTTCAGTCGGTTGTTAACTGGGGCAAGGGATGGCTTGTTAATTTTAACGCCTCCAAATCTAAACTTCTATCCACTAATCATCTGCGAGACTCTTCTCTGCCTTCCATCAGCATGGCTGATGCTAACCACCAGGAAAATAGCTCGTCACGCCTTCTCGATCTAATGTTCTCAGCTGACATGAAGTGGAAAACTATATTGAATCCATTGCTAGGTCAGCTGCTAAGAAAGTGGGTTCACTGTGTCGTCCAAGAGAATTTTTCTCTCCAAAATGTATCTTGCATATCTACAAGTCTACCATTCATCTATGCTTAGAATCTTACTGCCACATATCGTCCATTGCTCCTGATATTTATCAAGATCTCCTTGATAAGATCACAAGAAGAATCAGCAATATTTTTGGTCCTGATCTGGCAGCTTGGCTTCAGACATTTATCCAATGCCCTAAGGTTGGCTCTGTTTGTTTTTTTTATAAATACTTTTATGGCAATTGCTTGGATGAACTCTTCGCTATGGTACCTAATTTTTTTTTAATTTAATCGCAGTACTAGATTGGCAACTAGGTCTCATTAATTTACAGTTGAGCTGGGTAGATGTAACCGTAAATTCTATGATAACAGTTTCTTTTCTCGCATTTCTCGATTGTGGAAATCCCTTCCGACTCTATGTTTTCCAGACAAGTTTAATCTTAAAAAATCTAAATGCAATGTCAATCGCTAGCTACAATTCTCCTGATTATTATTACCTCTTCCCGCTCATTATTAATGTTTCTGTTCCTAATTCTTCCACACCCTGTAACCCCTTGTGTCTTAGTGGCTTTACTGCCTTGCTTGTAGAACTCCCTTCTGACTCCATGCTTTCCAGCCAACTTTAATCTGCAAAACTTTAACTGCAATGTCAATCGCTATCTACTCTCCTCCTGATTAATCTTTTCTCTTCCCGCTCATTATTAATGTTTCTGTTCCTAATTCCTCCACACCCTGTAACCTCTTGAGTCTCAGTGGATTTGAAGAAAGAATATCTTCCTTTGAATTTTTCTTTTGATTAAAATCTTTTGTAAAGTTCTTTTTTTTTTAAGTAATTTTCAGGTGGTAGGAAGAGAGTGGTAACATAGAAACAGAGAAACACTGAAAATTTAACCGGTAAAAACACTGAAATTTAACCGGTAAAAACACTGAAATTTAGACGGTAAAAACACTGAAATTTAGACGGTAAAAAAACGTATATTTTAGACATGCATTAAATGTCGATATCATAAGTTTATCAATTTTTTTTATTGCTTTGAGAAGCTTCCCCTTTTTTTTGTTTACCATTCTTAACTTAACCATGGCTGACAGAATAAACGGAGACTGAGCCAATTTTATTACCTAAATATTTCGTAAAATACATCTATTGGATTCTTTAGTACCCTGTGGGAAAAGAGTTGGTTTTAAGTTTGACACTGCCGTCCCAAGTTTAAGGAGGAAGATAGATTCCTATAGTCTTTCTTAGTCTCTGACGATACGCACACCCGAACCGTATGGCCAACTCAAGAACAAAAGAAAGAGAAAGAGAAAGAAAAAAGACCCCCCCCGCACAATTGCGAGATTGCTCGTTTTATATCACTTCTAACTGGCCGAAATTTGCATACGTTACACGTCCGTGACTCATAAATAACACCCCTCAAAGACGCTCGTGATTTTATTAACTTCCGGCACGATGCGGATTCTAAGGTAGACCATTTTTTTCTCCTTGTTCGTCCAGCATTTTATTTAGCCAGGGACTGTTTCTACATTTGCATAAGAGTCTATTATTCTGCTTACATATCACGCATGCCACCCGTTGCCTGTAGAGATTTTCCAAGCGTAGCTTAGATGTGACACAAGGCCGAAAGCATGGGGGCATCTAGTGAGGATCGAACTCACTTTTCAGTAGTAACTGATCTAACAAGACAAGCTTGCTAACCATTATACCACGCCCCACTCGTTGCCTGTAGTCACTTTAGCAGAACCCACAGACTGCTGCCTTTCAGTTTCGCTACATACACATCACCAGTGATGTTTCTAGTCGAGGTTCATTAGGGGTTTCGGGTCTTTCAACATCATACCCCATCTCCACAGTGACCCAGCCGATACTGACCGGGTATCAACTTATGTACCTTCCGTTAGCTATATTTTTTCCATCTTCGGATGTGCACACCATACGATCTTATTGGCAATTTATTGTCCAATCCTCGATGACTTCCGGCTCACCAGCAGTGTACGCTCTTCCATAAAAAAGGCGGGAAACACAGCCGCAATTTCTATCTGATTAGGAATATGGCGGCGTGCTTAGCCTGAAGTGGTAAGTACAGATTTCATTTCCCCTCCCCCGCCCCGAGACATATATATACATATATACACACGCACACACAGAGAAAACCTAAAGAAATTTAGTATCAATAAATCGATCACAAAGATATACTTAATTACGCTAACGGTTAAAGAAATAAAACAGACGAAACAGGTTCATTCCCAGCTTTAGTAGAATGATTTCTCTATCAACTAATATCGAAGGCATGAATCCACTTCTTGCTTAACACTGTCCCATCGCTAGATACAGACTCAGCGAAACAACTTCAATATTGCCTAACATAAATTACCTTTGGAAAGGCATGAATCTACTTCTCCCTACGATTAATCCCTTGGCTATATACACACTCTGCAAACAAAGTTTAAATTTCATCTGAAGCTGAGTATCTTAGCTTAACAATAATTCACTTAGGAAAGGCATGAATTCACTTCTCCCTTATAGTTGTTCCATAGCTAGAAAGTGCATCAACAAAACAATATAACTTTCATCTCAGGTTATATTCACTTATCAATAGTTCTCTTGAGAAATGCATGAATTCGTTTCTCCCTTTGCTCTGTTCCATAGCTAGACTAAGCATCAACAAAGCAAATATAATGATCATTTCAGGTTATGTTCACTTAGAAATAGTTCTCTTGGCATGAATCTACCTTTCCCTGTGCTCTGTCCTATCGCTAGATAAAAGTTCTTCTAAAAGAATTCAAATTTCTTTTGAGGTTGCTTACCAAAGGCAGGAATCCACTTCCCCTTATTTTTGTCTCCTTTTTATTGTCCACAGACAAAGAATTCTCCGAAAACCAAAACAATATGAAATTGACTTTTTATTTAGAAAAAATAGTCTTATCCTTATTCTCTGGCTATCTTTGTTCGTTTTTTTTTTGTTTTCTCCAAAAGGATAAAAAAAAAAAAAAAAAAAACGGTAAAAAATAAAAAGAATTAAAACAAAAAAGTCCTGCGCAAAATTAGTTTTTTTTTTTTTTTCAAAACTATTGCCCTTCCTTTGGAATATTTGTCTGATCTCGTCACGTGATCAAAGAGCTTTTTTTTTTTCTCCCTAACCCATTCTGAGACGATCACAGGCAACAACAATAACAATAACAACAACAACAACGACTATATCAACCAAGGTGCTACTAATATCACAGATATTAAATATAATTTAAAAAAATAACGAAACAAAAAAATAATGTACAATAATAATAATAATAATAATAATAATAATGATTATGGCAGTGATGATAGCAACGATGATTACAATGCTGACAAGACATGGCAAAGTGGACGCGGAAGTCACGTGACATATTTGCAAGATGTAAACAACATACGCTTGTGGCGGCAGAGAAAGAAGACACAAAAGGGTTTGGTATTTTTTTTTTTTTTTTGCAACATGTTCAAGACATTCACCAACTGACTAACCGACCCACCTTCCACATCCGACAATTTAAATAAAAATAAAAAAAAAACCCATTTAAATATCACTCTAAAATTCTCAACCAATCAGAACGTACTGCAGTTAAATGTATTAGCCAATCAGTAAATATAACGAAAACGCCAATCACAAGGCTTAGCTTCTTTGTCCAGTTCGAGACCAAATGGTAGATACAGAGATGTATCTCTAGCAACCTTCTAAGGAGGTCATGCAAGCGAGCCATTAAAATTAACATTCAAAATCCTGGATTGAAACTATGGGACTATCGATCAAACATACCCTACAGTTCAAAAGTGTGAAGCCACCCCCAGAATTAGTAGGGGATGAACATGATAGAAAAGTGAAACATTTCCAGCCCAAAAATGAAAAAAGGGCTCTTAGAGTTATTGAAAACAAAGAATGGAATAAATTATCAAACTTATACTTTTTAAAAACTTTTGCAACGCATACCAAATATTTGTGCTGCAGTAATCAAGGCTAAAGGAGGATATTTTGACGAGAGAAAAATTTAATCATGTTATGATGTTGATTTGGGATTAGTAGAGACAAACGCCAAATAACACGTAACAATAAAAAGGGTTTTAATAGGTTGGTAAACAGGTACAGAAATCGCCTGAGTAGTCAATAACTAGCTCAGCTAAGAACTTCTCTGTCTATCTCTCCCCCATGTCAACTGACATGCCACTATTTAAAGTCTTTGTTCACAGACGCAGACAAGTTATCTTCAAGAGGGATGGTAGGTTTCCGACACAACAAACCATAAAATGCTTTGTGTTTCTTTTTGTCATAATAAAATTTCTAAAAAAAAAATGACGTCTCACTTTTTTAACCATGTATATTATTCTTCTCGTATTTGAAGTACCAAAAAAACTACTTTGGGGCTATTTTACAAAAAGAACTTTTAAATTGTAGTGTATATATATATATATATATATATATATATATATATATATATATATATATATATATATACTAAAGTTATAAAGTTTGAAGACATCTCCAGAATTAACATGGGATGAACTTGATAGAATATTGAAAACTTTCCATCCAAAAACTCTAAAAAGAATTCTTAGAGTCATTGAAAAAAAGGCTTGGCATCAATTATCAAACTTATACTTTGACAAACTTTTGCAACGAATGCCAAATATTTGTGCTGCAGTAATCAAGCCTAAAGGAGGATGTGTTGAAGAGAGCAACATTTAATCATAAAATGCATTTTTTTTCTTTTTATCATGATAAAATTTCTTTTTAGCCATGTATAATAAATGTATCTTATTTAAGTTACAAAACAACGACTTTTAGGGCTATTTTAAAGTTTTCGTATCGGGAACAGAAAGTAAATTTTAAGATCAAAATTTATCATATCGTGCCATACAAGTTCAGTAAGAGACTTTCCTATTTTTTTTTCATATATTACACAAAGTTTGAAATAACAAATATGCCTTCTAGAAACAAAGCAACTCATTAAGAAATCTGAAAATATCATTAGAAACAAAGAAAAGAATGTTGAAAAGCTTTATAATATTCTTAACTTCTAAACGGCAGTGAATGCTGGACTATTTCATCAAAGATGAAGGGGAGAATTGAAGCAACACAAAAACAAAGAAAAAAAGAGGTGAACGACAGTGTAATATCAATCCTTCTAGATGGCAGGGAATGCTGGCCAATTTCTTGAAGCAAGAGAAACAAAGAAGAGTTCTGAACTGCTATGTAATATAAATTCTCCTCTATGGTAGTGTATGCTGGACAAAATCCTCTAAGATGAAGAGGAGACTTGAATCCAGAGAAACAAAGAAAAGAGTGCTGAACTGCTATGTAATATCAATCCTCCTATATGGCAGTGAATGCTGGACAATTTCCTCACAGATGAAGAAGAGACTTGAAGCATGAGAAACAAAGAAAAGAGTGCTGAACTGCTATGTAATATCAATCCTCCTATATGGCAGTGAATGCAGGACAATTTCCTCACAGATAAAGAGGAGACTTGAAACAAGAGAAACAAAGAAAAGAGTGCTGAACTGCTATGTAATATCAATCCTCCTATATGGCAGTGAATGCAGGACAATTTCCTCACAGATGAAGAGGAGACTTGAAGCAAGAGAAACAAAGAAAAGAGTGCTGAACTGCTATGTAATATCAATCCTCCTATATGGCTGTGAATGCTGGACAATTTCTTCACAGATGAAGAGGAGACTTGAAGCAAGAAAACAAAGAAAAGAGTGCTGAACTGCTATGTAATATCAATCTTCCTATATGGCAGTGAAGGCTGGACAATTTCCTCACAGATGAAGAGGAGACTTGAAGCAACAGAAACAATGAGTTCTGAAACGAAATTGTTCTAAACTGCTATGTAGTATCAGTCTTCCTACATGGCAATGAAAACTGGAAGATTTCTTTAACGATGAATTTACTCGAATTGGAAGAAATGCTGAAAATATCCAAAACCGAGCAATTCACTAACGAGGACATTTTATGTAAAAGAAAAAACTACAAGGAGATTGATGCTTACACTCCGTAAGTGATAGCTGTATAGCTATAGACTCAAATATAAATACAACTTATGTTTGCCTATACTCACGCGTATAGATACGAGCAATGGTTAGGTATCGTCTCAAGTATAAAGATGATTATTGTTTGCTCGCAAAATCAAGTATTAAAATACTAGTAATGTGTACATATAGACACAAGGAGTATAAACTCGACCATTGCACACTAATAAGCACGAGTATAAACTCGGCCAGTGTTTACCTATAGCCTCAAGTATAAACCCGAAAAAGATTTACATATAGACTCAAGTATAAAAATGGCCAATGTTTACCAAATGCCTCAAGTATAAACTCGACCAATGTTTATCTATAGAGTCTCAAGTGCAAATTATAAACTCGACTAATGCTCACCTATAATTTCGTGTATACACTCGGCTACTATTGGGAGCTACCTGAATTTGAAATGATGCCAAATATGGCTTTATTCAAACCTTTGACATCTTCAGAAGTATTGTCTGAGTGAATTTAATCGACAGAAAATAAAAACAAAACTCCCCAGACGAAAATAATGGTATCTTTAATAGAAATGATTCGACGAGAGTCTCTTTTTCAGCCGCCAGATTCAACGCTAAAATTTCTTTATTGAAATAACCAATCAAAATCCAGCTTCACTAATCTAGTAATCCTGAAAGGAATTAGAAATATTTAAGCTTACATGAATAAAGGAAATAACATTTAACAATTGATTCTACAAGAGTGTCTTTTTAACCATCAGATTCGACGCTCAAATTTCTTTATTGGAATAATTTCACAAAAAGTAATGCAAATCCAGCTTCACTTATCTTGTAACCGTAAAAGAAACTGAAAATATTTAAGCTTACATCCCGAGCGGCGAGGTGGACTCGTCCGCACTTGTATAATTGTGATTGGGACGGCTTGAGGTATTCCGCTATGTTTTGGATATATGCTGCAGTATCTATTTCGTGTCGGGCTCTCTCTCCGCTGCTTGGACGGCTCGCCTAGGGGTGGATGTTGCTTAAGCGTCAGTTCTGTGCTGGGTTTCCATCCCCGCTCTGCTTGGGCAGACGCCCAATCTCTTCCGAAGCGGGAGTGACTGGCTCTTAGTAGCAAAGACTAGACAAGACCAGCAAAGACTTTCCGGCCTGAGTAGGGACACTTGGGTTCCCACATTAAAATAAATTGACTCAGTGGTGGGACTAAAGGTAAATAGGGAAGACAAGCAAAAGCCGTATTTAGTCATCGTCTAAGAAAATAAATAGTAATCTGCAACTGGACTTAATTTAAGAGTAACTGAACTCAACTAAATAACAGACACATGAAACCACTTACAGAAAATAAAAATCTTACTTATTATAAAACGCAGATTGTGTGTGTGTATGTGTGTGTATGTGTGTCTGTAACGTTTATATATTGGATCGGATTTCCTACATTTTTCAACCAATTTCAACAAAACTTCACAGGACTACATAAAATTACCTTGTGGTGGTTCTAACAGCGCCAAAAATGGGAAAATATAATTGTTTTTGCACAAAATCAATTTGAAAACACGATTAAGAGACATCGTGAAAATGGAAGGGGGACAACTCACATCGGGTTGTTTGTGTGTCTGTGGGTTACTTTAAATATGGGAGCGGATTTCCTATATTTTTCAGCCGATAAAACAAAACTTCACTTTTTTTTGGGCAGGTAGTGTTTCTTATTGTCTTGCATACTTTTTTCTTTATTTTTACATTCAGAATGCTTTAAAAATTCCATTTACAAGACAATTGTTTATAATAAAATTCTATTCAATCGGTAGACTCATAACGATTGAAAACAATGTTTTTGTTTGAGTTTGGGTTTGAGCAATTCGTAAAAAAAAAAAAACTAATTAAGACATGCGTGTCCGTCAACCTTAAACAATAATCCTTGTCAATTTTATTTTTCAGTCTTTATGATTGTGGATACTTGATCTATCTCTTACTGTTATATCCCCGGGCAACGCCGGGCTCTACTGCTAGTAAAATATAAGAGAATTACTGATAAAATTACTGACAAAAAATAGCATGAAAAGTTGGAAGGGAAGAAGGGAAGAAAAGTCGGTAGGTGATTTCTTTCATTCATAAAAAAAATGTTCTCCGTGTAAGACAAATAATGACGAAACATTTATTCACAAGGAAGAAAAGACACAGAAAAAGCATATAAAGACGTGGAAAGCAGTTTACTTTGTGATCTATCTAAATGAATATATAATTTTACAATTTAAATTTTGCGATATAATCATTTTCTTTTCTCGTATATTTAATTGTGTGTGATTGTTTTAGCGAGAGACACGCCCTCTGGAGGGCTCGCGCGATTCCACCGGACTCTGCAACTTCGGCTTCCGTCAATCCACTTCCGGTGTATTGGAGTGTGATATGACGTCGGCGAAATTTTCTTGATTGTTTTTAATTTGTTTATTTAATTATTTTATTTTTGAAACGTAATTTTCTTTAATTGTTTTTTTTTTTTAAATAGTGAATTTTGTAAATCATTCTGGGATGCAGTCGAAGAAGCGAAAAAGATACTCAAACGGCGCATAAAAGTCTGGCAAAAAATCTTACAAATTCGAAATTTATGAAGCGAAATAAAAATGATTTGAGATATTATGTAACAGACTATTTGAAAAATACTTAACCTGATGCAAAAAGTATTTCATATATAATTTTCTAGATCTTTTTGTATTAATGTAGGTGTCCCCCTACCCTGGGCTCGATCCTTGGACCTAATCTGTTCCTAGCTTTCATCAATGACCTTCCTGATGTAATCACTTCTCAACTCGTTATCTCGTACTGATAACAGAGCGATATACTCTTGTCTTAATAGTAACCCTGACCAGTTCGATAAGGTCAAATTGGCAACTGACCTAAAAAAAAATCACCTAAAATCTGTTTGTTAATTTTAACGAAGTCAAAACGAAACTGCTCTGTTTTAATTGTCTTAGAGACTCATAGCTGATAATCACCTCCTGAAGAGTGACTAATTGGGTCTTCTTCTTGGGTTAAACTCCCCCGTTACCTTGAAGTTGAAATATTATATTGAAGCATAAAAAGGATTTGAGATATATAATAGACTAAAAATACTAAACCTGATGCAAAAAGTATTTTGTACATGATCTTCTAGATCTTTCCATTTTAATGCTGGTGTCCCCGCCAAGGGTCTTGCACCTACTATATTTCTTATCTCCATCAATGACCTTCACAATGTAATCACTTCTCGACTCGTTATCTATGCTGATAACAGAGCTATATACTCTTGTCTTAATGGTAAGCATGACCGGTTCGATATGGTCAAATTGGCAACTGACCTAAAAAAATGACCTACAATCTATTGTTACCTGGAGCAAGAAATGGCTTGTTAATTTGAACAACGCCAAATCGGAACTGCTCTGTTTTAATTGACTTAGAGACTCATAGCTGATAATCATCTCCTGGAGATTGACTAATTGGGTCTTCTTGGGTCAAACTCTTCCATTACCTTGAAGTTGAAAGATTATATTTAACCATAAAAAAATGATTTGAGATAATATATAATAAACTATTCGAAAAATACTGAACCTGATACAAAAAGTATTTTATATATGATTTTCTAGATCTTTTCGTATTAATGCAGGCGTTCCCCAACCCGGGCTCGATCCTTGGACCTACTCTGTTGCTAACTTTCATTAATGACCTTCTCGATGTAATCACTTCTCAACTCAGTATCTATGCTGATGACACAGAGATTTATTCCTGTCTTAATGGTAACTCTGACCAGTTCAAAGTTCAAATTGGCAACTGACCTAAAAAAATCACCTACAATCTATTGTTACCTGGAGCAAGAAATGGCTTGTTAATTTGAACGATGTCAAAACGAAACTGCTCTGTTTTAATTGTCTTAGAGACTCATAACTGATGATCACCCCTTGAAGAGTGACTAATTGGGTCTTCTTGGGTTAAACTCTCCCGTTACCTTGAAGTTAAAAGATTATATTGAATCATTGGTTTGCTGCTGGGCACCTTTTCTCGCCAGAATCTTACTTACAAACATACAGGTCGATCATTCATCGCTGCATTGAATATTGTTATCGCATAATGGTGCTTCTGTTATGTATTTAGAGATAAAAACCCAAAGAAGAATCCGCAATATTATCGGTCTTAACCTGGCATTCTGCCTCGGTCACTTTCCCAACAGCTTAACGTTGTTTCTCTGTGTGCTTTCTATAATTATTTTCATGTTAATTGTTCTAATGAGCTTTCCTCTTTTGTATGTTGGCTTTCCGATTTCAAGTGCAGTACTAGTTTGGCGGATAGGTTTCATCATTGTACAAAAGGGAATGGCTAGATGTAACCGTAAATTCTATTCTGACAGTTCCTTATCTCGCACTTTCGTGGAACTCTCTTCCAGTTTCTTGCTTTCCAGTCAGTTTTGATCTTCAGAAATTTAAATGCAGTATCAATTGTTACCTTCAGTTATATGCCATGCTTCATACACGCGTAGGCGATCATGTATCTTTCGATACATGACTGACGAGACAGATATTTTTCCCGCAGTAAGCTGCCATTTCTTTCTGCGGTAGACCACTTGCCATCCAAGGGTATATAACCCGGTCTGTCCTTATATTTACCCATAGCTGGAGAGAAGAAGAGGAGTCATACCTTTCCCAAGAGCATTAGCACGTAAGAGAATATATATATATATGTGTGTGTGTGTGTGTATGTCTATATTCCCTAAAGTTCTGTTTGGTCATAATTCTGGAAGTGGACTGGTCAAGATTTTTTTAGTGTTCTATTGTCTCTCTCTCTGTATATATATATATATATATATATATATATATATATATATATATATATATATATATATATATATATATATCAGCCAGTTATGTATGCGTGATACATGCTTAGGCGACATGTATCTTTCTATACCCGCTGTAGGTTGGCATATCTTTCTGCGGTAGACCAGTTGCCATCAAAGAGTATACAATCCAGTCTGTCCTATTTACCTACAGCTGGGATGAGAAGAAGAGGATTCATACCTTTCCCAAGGCTATTAGCACGTAAGTGAATGTAATGGATTCGAC
>CAHIKZ030001414.1:742500-910000 GCA_903632075.3 Acanthosepion pharaonis | reverse complement strand
ATATATATATATATATATATATATATATATATATATATATATATATATATATATATAGATACACCTAGTGAGCCAGACAAACCTACCTAGGTTTCACCTAAACGGATCGTCAGGAAAGTTTGGCTAACGAGGCAAAAAAGAAACACATATTTATAGGTCATAGCTAAAATCATACCACGTGACAAAATAAAAAACCCCAAAAAAAAATAAAATGTGGGGGGGAATATTTATTCAACAAAAAAAAAAAAAAA
Organism: Acanthosepion pharaonis; assembly: GCA_903632075.3. Lineage (NCBI taxonomy): Eukaryota > Metazoa > Mollusca > Cephalopoda > Sepiida > Sepiidae > Acanthosepion > Acanthosepion pharaonis. Next base: position 909,749 of record CAHIKZ030001414.1, on the reverse strand, counting down.
AAAAAACCTCAGTGGAAAGTCAATAACGGAAAACGTCTAATTTAGTAGCCAAGATTTTTTTTTTGTCTACATACATTGAGAATTTCAGTTTTAGAGTTTAATAGCTGGTTAGGTTGATCATATAAAGCTATGGCTAATTTCTCCTCAGCACATAATTTGCAAAATTTATGGCCTGCTTTTATTTTTGGGCATTTTTAAATATTTTTCCCATTTATTTTTTGGGGTCTATATCATCTTGTTTGGTTTTTTTTTTTTTTCACGTATAGATAGCGTGGTACTATGTTTAATTTTTTTCATTCTTAAAACTTCTCGTGTGATTATAATATCTTTTTAAATTTATCCTGAGGTCTGCTCTACGGTTGTATTGAGCTCTTTTGTTAGTTAGTTGTTACTCGTATCAAATTTTTCTTGGGCTTCAGACCTGCATCTGTGCGATTTTTTCGGCAGAAGTTCATGTTTGTAGCTCTTTCTTTTTTAAAACCTTTTTTCCCTCGAGATTGATTTGATTAGCAAATCAAAAATTCGAGGGTTTTTCAAACGAGTCTAGTTATCTATATATATATATATATATATATATATATATATATATATATATATATATATATATATATATATATATGTATATAACCCAACAAATTTTTCACCCCTTTAAATGGTTTTTTTTCTTACAAATGATTTCAAATCATAGAATTTTATTTAAAATATAGATAGAAAATATTTTTCATATAAATATTATATATTTTTGGTTATATAATATATATATAGTGATACAAGTTTTACTAATTAACCCATAGTTGGTGTAGGAGGAAACGGATGTATTCGTACCTTTCCCAATGGTATTTGCGTGTATTGCGTATTTGCTCTAACGAACCCAACCGGAATTGGAACACGGCTCTCCGGTAAATAATTCCAAAAATATTTCATTAATTTAAAAAATCTGAATAACCAAATATATGATCCAACGTAAAACCAATGTTTTCAATTTTTCTATCCGTAAGTCTTATGGCCTTGCAAACAAGATTAATGGTTAAACTTAAAAAATATTAAATATATTTTAAATTTAAAAAACATTTTATTTAAAATTAAATATTAAATGAAATTAAATGAATGTTTATAATTATTCAAACTAACTATCTATTTTTTAAAAATAGAACTAATGTATGAAAACCATATATATATATATATATATATATATATATATATATATATATATATATTATATATATATATATATCTGTTGTGATAAATTTTGAATAAACCCATTTTCCAAAAGTATGATTTATTTTTTTTGCTTGTTCTTCAGAGGCGCCGAGGACTATTCAAATTCTCCTTCTTATCATGAGACAAGACAGCTTATTTTATTTTTTAAATAAAAATATGGTTAAAAATGACATGGGTTTATTAATATTCAAAGATAACAAAGAAAAAAAAAAGAAAGAAAAGAAAGAAGAAAAAAATTTAGACTTTTTTTTTGATAGGTTGATATATTGTTAAATGTAAATAAATGGGATATATATATATATATATATATATATATATATATATATATATATATATTAGTTTCTGAGATAGAAAAGATAGAATAATATTTATACATACATAGAAAGAAAACAAAGAAACAAAATAAAATAAAAAAACTGTTTTTTTAACATTCCCTGAAACAAACAAAAAAATACAATAGATTGATTGATATATATATATTGTAAACTGATATATATATATATTTATATAATATTTATTTCTACATATATATATATATATATATATATATATATATATATATATATATATATATAGATAGATAGATCTATAATTAAAAAAAGAAAAGTGTTTTAATAGGTTGATATATAGATAAATGTAAACTGTTTTTCTAGATAGATATTTTTAGATAGATAAATTTTTTTAGAAATAATAATATATAGATAGATATATATATATATATTTATGTGTATGTGTTATCTGTGTGTGTGTTCCATGATTAAATTGTCTGCATTTCAATATTTTTTTTATAAAACATATCATAAAAAGAAAAGTACAAGAAAAAAATAAAAAGTCACAATCAATTACTAAATTTATAAATAATTAAAAAAAAATGATAACGCGTATATATTCATAAAAAATTTTTTTTTTATAAATTGACGTTCTATCTATAAAATTTCTGTTACTGTTTATTTGGGTTGTGTTTTTTCAATAATGCGGACAGAAAAAATGGTTCGACATTTAATCTATTTTATATATGATTAAAATATTTTTTTATAAATTTTTCTGTTAATAAATGCGTAGGAAATTTTTTTTATTGTTGTTTTATTTGTGATTCTTTCATTTTTTTTCAAATTTTTAGAAGATTCTTTTTTTTTTAAAATGGTTTTTTCCGAAAAAATAGTTTTTTTATTTTTTTTTTTTTTTTTTTTTTTTTTTTTTTTCATTCGGTTTTTTTTTTTTTTTTAGAAGTTCGTAAATGGAAAAATGTTTGTTGTGAAAAAATTTTCAATTCTTTTATTAATTTTCTTTGTTTTCTTTTACAAAAATTTTGTTTTCTAATTTGTTTTTTTTTTTTTTATTATTTTTCAATTTTTTTTTTTTTTTTTTTCAATATATTTCTAAATTTTGATAAAATGCGTTTTATTTGTTTAATAAATAAAATTAATGTCTGGGTTTTGGTGTTTGTTTCATAATTAAAAAAATGAAATCCGTATTTTATGGATTTTTCGTAATGGCAACATTATTTCTATATGGATTTAAAAAATGTCTTCATTTTGGATTTAAATGAAAAATACATTTTTACTCTGAAAAATAAAATATTCAAATCTAATCATCTCCTTAAATTTTTCATTTCTTTGTTTTTAAAATAATGAGTGGAAATTTATTCATATATATCCATATATATATTTATTTATATATATATATAATATATATATATGTTTATATATATATAATATATATGTAATATATATATATATAAATATATATATATATATATATATATATATATATATATAATTATAAAAATTTGTGTTTTTGTTTTCTTTTTATATTATTTTTTTTTTTCATAGGTATCCTTTTTTGCATTTATTTCATTATTTGTTCAAATTTTTTTTTTTTTTCATATTTTTTTTTTTTCAATCTTTTATTTTGGTAAAATATTTTCCGGATTAGTATTTTTTTCCAATTATTAAATTTGTTTTTTTTTTTTTTTTTTTTTTTTATTTTATTTGTTTCTAAAAAAAATTATTTTTAGAAAAAAAAAAAAAAAAAAAAAAATTTTTATAATCCAAACGAGAATTTCTTTTTATTTGTTTTTTTTTTTATTTCTTTTTTTCTAAAAAATTTTACTTTTGAATAAAGTTTTTTTTTTTTTAAATTTTATTTTTTTTCGGCCAAATTCTTTTTAATTATTTTCGATCGGCTTGAAGATAAATCATTTTTTTTTTTTTTTATTTTTTAAAATTTTTTTTTCAAATTTTATTTTCTTTTATTTTAATTTTTGATAAATTTTTTTTTTTTTTTTTTTTAAAAATGTATTTCAGATAATTTTTAAACAGAATTTAATAGCTTAAAAATTTCCAAATTTGTGTTTCGTTAAGAAATCACAAAAAAAAAAATGTCAATTCATTAGAAAAAAAAATTTTTGGCTTTAAATTTATAAATTCAGTTTTTATTTCAGAAAGTCTCCCAAATCATAAAAAAAAAAAAAATAAAAAAATAAAAATTTTTTTTTAAAAAAATAAAATAAAATAACCAACCACTCATCAAAAATAAAAAATTAAAAAAATGTCGTCTGCTATTTAGAAAAATTTAAACGTTATTCCGTCTTAAGAATATTCGTTTTTAAAAAAAATTTTTTTCAATCTTTTGTCAATTTCGTAACTGTTTTTTTTTTTACCCCAAAATTTTTTTTTTTTTATTTTTAGTCCATCATTTGCTCGATATTTTTAAAAAATCTTTATATTATATTTATATTAACGTCCCAATGCTTCTGTTATTTTTTCTTTTGAATTTGACCAACAGTGGCTCAAAGCGATCTGTTGATTATTTTTTTTTTTTTTTTAATTTTCTTTTCCTTTCGAATCAAGGGTTTTCTCTTCTTCAGCCTTTTAGGTTTTTCGCCTGTAAATGAAAAAGAAAGAAGGAAAATTTATTAAAATAAACGTCCAAAAACGATTTATCCGTTTATTTATTTCGAATACAATTGAACAATCTTTCAAATTAAAGTTTTATTAAATGAATTTTGATAGATAGATAGAAAAATAGATAGATAGATAATAAATTTTAATTGAGAAGACTTTTTTAGATAGATTTATATGATAATAAAATAAATAGATAGAAAATAACTTAGATAGAATTTTCAACTTTAGATAGATTATATAGATAGATAGATAGATAGATAGATTTAATAGATAGATATAAATTGAGAAGAATTTTTGATAATTTTAGATTTATATTTTTTTTCTTTGGATAGATAGATTAGATAGATAATGAGATATAGATAGATTCAATAGATTTTCAAGAAAACTTTACATTTTAGATAGATAGATAGAATTTTATTTCTAATTTGATAGATTTAGATAGATAGATGGAATTGAGAAGAAATTAGATAGATAGATAGATAGATAGACTGATAGATAGAATTGAGATAAAAAGTCTATAGATAAAATTTATAGAATAGATTTTTTTTTTCAATTTTTCTTGAAGATTAGATAGATAAATAGAAGAATATATAGATAGATAATAGATGAGAATAGATAGAATTATATAAAAATAGATAGATTTTTAGATATAAATAGATATTTAGATAGATAGATAGATTAAATTATCGCCAATTTTTTTATTTTTTACTTTCCATTCCAAAATCTTTTTCAACCTTTTTATTATATTATTGAATAAATTAATTATTATTATTATTATTATTATTAATTAATATTAATAAGATATATTTTAGTTGTATTTAGTAATTTTTTTTTTAAAATTTAAAATCTTTACGCATTTCTTCATTTATAATTTTCATTTTGATCTAAGTCAAGAAAGGTAAGATTTAATTTATTTGCTTCTAAAATTTTGTAAAAAAAAAAAAAATAAATAAATTTTTTAAAAAAAGTCTAAGATCAAGGCATATTTAATAGATAAAATAAATTTGTAATAATATTGAGTTTATTTGTGATTCAATTTTTTTTTTCTTTTTTATGTTCATTAATAACAGAAATTCCTTTTAATGAATTTTATACGAAACCATTTTCAATCAAATTTTATTATTGGAATCATTGTTTGTCATCATGTTTTTATTAAATTTTCAAGATATTTATAAGTCATATTTTAAAAATTCTTTTAAATCTTCAAAGATTTAAATTTGCATTGATTTTATTTTATCAATAAGGAAATTTGTATAATTTTATCCTATTTATTATTATTTTTATTAATAATTGTTGTTGTTGTTGTTGTTGTTGTTGTTGAATTTCCTTTGATTTCATTATATTCATTTCCTTCCTTAATGTTTTGATATAGCATCAATTAATCTTTAATATTTTTCGATCAAATAAGGTCACAAATTTTGCCATGAAAAAGACCTATGAAATTAATGTGTTTATTAACGTAGTGTTAATGTTAAACCTAAAAGCAATAGTTTTACCCCTTTGAGGATCTTACACTCAATATCCCCTTCGTTGTTTCTTTCTTTTTTTATGGTCAATTTTGCAAAGTAACCATTGCAAATATGAATTAAATCGAGTTATCCCAAGACCTTCGTTCTAAATATGGGTTTTTTTGTTTCCACTTTTTCCAATCAATCCGAATGCTCCAAATCCAACTGGAATTATTGATGTTTTCCTTATTGCCACAAAATTTGAGATTTTCCTAAGATCCTTTGTTTTTTGATAGTTTTTTTTTTTTTGAAGATCTTCAAAAGACATTACCATCTGCAGGAACTGCCATATCAATAAGAAAAAACCATTCTGTCTTTTGTGGTCTTTGAAACGATGTTAAAAGCGATTAGTTTTGAATGTTCTGTTTTTTTGCATTGATTTTTATTCCAAAAATTGTTACAGGTCCCATATCTGTAAACGGGTCAAATATTTTTTTGTTCATTTAAATCAGTTTCTTACAAAATACTTGTCGTAAAAAAGATTTTCAGTGCATTATACATCCAACCTTGGCATGCCGAGTTTTATATTCAGTGGGTGTTAATACAGTGCAAATAGATGCAATATGATCAGGTGTTTCTGCATATTTGTTATGGGACCTTACCCATAATAACATAATGGACTATTCCATACGTAATAAATACTGCGCCTCAAGAGGAAGCAGGGAGTTCAGTCCGAAGTCGGGCGACCGGCTGACCGGCTGATCGGTTGAACTCTCTGCCTTCGGGCGGGGAGGAACCCGAACGAGGCTACGCCGAAGGGCGGAGTCTCTTTCGGGGAGGTAAACCGACCCTGAACCCGTTTATACGGGTTCAAAGGGCATATTTTTGGCCGATCCCACGGGCTCGGAGATCCCACGTTAAACCGGCCTTGTGCCACATGATGCCCTCGTGGGGGGGGGGGTGACTAAATACTGTTCAGTCTGAAATTCTGGAGTTCAGTGTCAAGTCTGGTCAGTCCGTCAGTCCAGAGCGAGCGAGTCAGTCAGTCGAGTCAGAGGCAGTCCGAAACAGAGTCGCGTTCAGACAATTACTACTAAACCTGATTGTTCGTACTAACACTTTTCTACTACTTCTCTATATATATTCCTGTTTGTAATATATCTGTGTTATTCCATATCCGTGTTCGAGTTCTTCTTTATTGGTTCTACCTTGACTATCACCGTGGTACAAGGAACCGGACCATAACATAAAATCTTCAAAATTTCTGCCTAAATTTTCATCTTAAGCCATAACTTAATTTTTTTCAGGGTGTTTGACTCTCCAATTTCTAGTATTGCAATTTTGGTCACATTACGTTTAAATGTAAAATTGTTTTTTTTATAAAAAGTTTTTAAAACTTTATAACCACTGGTATTTTTGATTTTATATACCGCTTATTTATCAGATGGTGTATTTTTTATTTTTTAAAGAAGATGGCGGTTAATGGATAACATTTATTTTCAAATTGTTAATCATTTCGACTGTCTCAATTTTTTTATTTTCAAACATACGCAAATTTTCTTTTTAAATTTAATTTATAATGCTTTTCAATTTATCAGTCTATGGGTTAATTAACAAGACCAGTATTTCTAAACCATTATTTTTTTTTTAAAAAAATTCATCCAATCTAAAAATTATTTATCTGGTTTCAAATAACCGACAAACATTTGATTAGCCATAGTTTTTCACTATGAATCATAATCAATCAATTTCATTTTTCTTGTTTTAACTTTTTTATTTATATTTTCTCTGTTTATAGTTTAATTTTTTTTTCATTAAAGAATCTGATATTTTCTTTTAAATTCTCTTTCTCTTAGATTTATCTCATTAATATTTGTAAACAATTTCTTTTTTTTCCAATTTTCATAAAAAAATGGAAGCATTTTCATATGTCTTTTTTCTGTCTTCTGAACAGAAAAAAACAACAGAGGATTATTTTATTTTTTTTTTTTTATCTTTCCAAAAAATTTTAGAAGTGTTTGATAATTTTTTTAAAATCTTGTCTTTTCTTTACTTCATTTTATTTAGCCTTTTTATTCTTATAAATAGAATTTCAAAAAACTTAATCACCTTTTAAAACACACAAACGGCCATTTTTCTATTTATTATCACGCTATTAAACACCAAACATGAAAGTTAAGCAAAATTCGAGGCTGGTCATTCCGAGATGTTGAACGAAAATTCATATCAGGCTCAATTTTTAATTTAATACCTTGCGTAATGGATAACCTTCAAATTGTTAATCGGATACCTGAATAAATTTTTTTGTCGAATCGTTATATTTACTTACGCGTTAATTTTTTATTTAATTTCCAATGAATTCTTTTCCAACATTCTTATTTAAATAAAACAGTCGGACTACTTCATATATAATCATTTTATGTCCCCACAAATTCTTACATTTTAATAATTATTTTTTATGGCTTAAAAAAAAACAAATAAAATATAAGTCGTAAATAATAAATACCAATTTTGTACGTCTTTTATTAAGAAAACTTCATTTTTTAAACGGATGAATTTGCAAAACTATTGTTCTAAGAGATAGATACTTTGACCTTGAATGCTCTGAAAAATTCATGATAAGTAGTCCTTGGTCCAATTGTCTCAAGAATTGGCCATTGAAGTGATTTGTCTGAGTATTTTTTCAGTATTTATTTTTATATTTTTGAATATTCTTTGTATAATATAAAAGTATATTATAAATATTATCTGCATTTTTCAAAATGAAATACAAACTAAGAGAAAATTAATATAAAATTCCTATATTGAGAAATACCTATCCTTCATTCATAGTATTATCAGAGATCATCATCCTGAAAAATTTGAGAAGAACTTCAGGTAAGAATTACATTTATTACATTATTTTAATAAGCAATAAGAATAGGAATAAAGTTTCGCTTTCGACACTTGATTGAATGTCTCGTCAGATTATAAAAAAAAGTTCCCATTTTGTAATAAAGTTAAATCCACGTAACCATAGAGGAAAATCCTATTATTTTGCAAAATTTGAAACTAACGATTTGCCTTCATTATTATTATTATTAATATTCGGATCGCCATTTCTATTCTATCCAATATTGCTATAACACCGATTTTCTCTTATTTATTTAAAAAATGCTATTCCTCTATTCATATACGGTGATTATTGTTTCGAACATGTTTTAAATGTCAAAATATAAAATAAAAAAAATTATTCGAAAACGTCTGACATCAAAATTATGGTTCATCCGTTTTTTACTTTCATGGAATTTTTTGTATCTGCGATTTAAAAGCGAAAACTACAACGAAAGACAACAACGAGTATTTGAAATAAAATTACAAAAGTGGCAACGATATTTTCTTCAGAATTTTCCAGAATAAAATTTTCAGAAAATTTTATTTTTGCTGTTAATTATTAAGTTAAAAAAGGATGAATAAAATAATGAAAAAAAAAAAGTTTATACTATTGCATATCATATCTTAAAATGAAAATACAATCCACTGAAAATATTCAAATGATAACCAAACACAGAAAATTTAGTTTTGTACGCAAGGAACGTATTGAAAATATGTTTTTGTTGAAAATTTTTTTTTTTTTAAAACAAAAAAACAAAACTCATGTTGGATCCAATTCAATTTTTTCATTTTTGTCGTTGAATATTTTATTGCGAATTTAATTTTAAAATGTATTCCTTTAACATGTGAATATGTTTTTAGAATTTGTTTAACAAATATAAATAATAAAAAAATTCATTTCTTTGACAAAAATTCATCCAATTATGGGTTTGTCAAAGAAAATCATAAGAACTTATTCATTCCACGGTTTTTTTAGTAGAATATGCAGACGATTGTTCATTTTTTATAAATAAAAGAAATTTCTATTATTTATTATTATTTTATTTTTAATCGTCTATTTGTTTACAGTTAAAATTCTTCTTTTTAATCGTGTTCTTATTACTCATCATCATATTATTATTATTATATATTAGTATGTTATTTAAATATTAGATAATAAATATATATAACGTTTATTTTCGATGGAATTTAAAAACATAAAATATATAAATTTTATATATTTTAAAGATATTTATATATATAATGATTTTTTGTTATTAATTAAGCATATATATATATATATAAATATTTTTTAAACATATGTTTTTTTTGTATACATATATATGGGTTATATATATATATATATATATATATATATATATATATATATATATATATATATATACACTGCGTGCCAAATTATTATCGAAATAACTTTTTTCTAATATTTCAAAAACAGTCCAATCAATTCAATACAAAATTTTCACACAATGTTGGCAACACTGACCTGCGCAATCACTGAAATTTTCGTACTGATCTGCGCAATGTAAACAAACTGGCGCCATATTTGTTATCAAAAAATGATTTGACTGCCAAATTATTAGAAAAGTGTAAGAATTTAGTGAAAAGATGGGCCGTAAAAAGCAGTTTAAGTGATGCTGAAAAGAAAACTATCACCACAGAACTCTCAAAAGGTAAATGTAACCTAGAAATTTCTAAAATGTTAGGGAGGTATCATCAAACAGTGAAAAATTCACCGCCGACCCTACACAAGTACGCAAAAGGGCAGAGAAAGGCAAGCCGAGGGTTATTTCATGTTGTCTCATGTCATGACTTAAACGAGAGGCCACGATAAACCCTGGACTTACCAGTCAAGAGCTTTTCAGTCGCATTGGGGATCCTACTGTGTCTAAAAAAAGTACTCGGTGTCGGTATCTGAGGAAATAGCAACAACAGTCAAACCTGTATCGAAGCCTCCGTTGACGAGAAATCACATTCAAAATCGATTGAAATGGGCCGAGGACAATATGAAGATTGACTTCTCTAAAGTTTTGTTCACAGACGAAACTCTAGCAACACTTGATGGGCCAGATAGATGGTGCCAATGCTGGAGAATGAACGGACAGAATCGCCATCAGCGTTTGAGACGCCAACAAGGCGGTGGAGGCATAATGATTTGGGGTGGTATTATTGGAAAAACATAGTGGGCCCAAAGAGAGTACCAGATGGCGTCAAAATGACTGCTGATGCATACATAGTGTTTATGAAGGAGCATCTTGAATCGTGGATGAAAAGGCAAAGAGTTGCCTTCAGAAGGACCATTGTTTTTATGCAAGATAATGCTCCCTCACATGCTGCTCACAAGACTACTGAATATTTGAAACAGTTAGGCTTCGATGGACCCCGAAAAATGAAGTGGACAGCAAATTCTTCGGATTTGAACCCAATCGAAAACCTTTTGAGCATCATGAAACGAAGATTGTACGCCAACTGACGACAATTCAGGAGCAACGCTGAGTTGTGGGAAGCAATTCTTGACATATCTCGCGGCATTACAGCAGATGACATCCTACAATTAACAAATTCTATGGATCGTCGACTTCTTCAAGTAATTTCAAAACAGGAAAAGCACATTCCTAATTAATTTGTTTAAAACTGTGCCTTTGTTTGTATCTGTTATTATTTGTTTGATTATCTTATTTATTAGCTTCTTTTGATCATAAACATTCACGTTCAACATTAATAAAACGTTTTGTTTGCTCAATTCTGGGAATTTTACTAAACCTTTCTAATAATTTGGCACGCTCAAATCACCGTGCTGATAACAAATATGGCGCCAGTTTGTTTACATTGCGCAGATCAGTATGAAAATTTCAGTGATTGCACAGGTCAGTGTTGCCAACATTGTTGTTTTGATTAGTGTATATAATCCTATTATCGTCTTTTTATGTTGACTTGAATATCGTTTAATGTTAATTATGTGTTAATAACTATGTTTGAAGAATTATAAGTCTACTATAGACCAGAAACGTCTTCTGTCGACATTGAAACAACATTAAAACGGCATATTTGAATATTCGGATTTTGTTTTTCCATATATTTTTTTTCATATTATATATATATATATATATATATATGCATATGTCTCTATATATGTATACATAGGTATATGTATATATATGTATATATGTACATATATATATATATACATATTAATATATATATATATATATATATATATATATATATATATATATATATATATATATGTGTGTATGCGTATCTGTTCGAATGTGTATTTGGGTAGCAATCCTTGTTTTATACATGTTTCATTGAAGGTAAAGACTATTAAGAGTTTTCTTTTCTCGACATAACGTGTGTAAAAACCGTCCAAATATTTTATATAGCCGGGCGATTTTGGATATATTATTAGCAATTATCAAGGATTTTTTTTAACTGAATATGTTTTGACCGTGTTTGTAAATAAAAAAAACAAAACAAAAAAAACAAACATTCCCAGCACTATAGATACACGTATATAAAACTCTACACATTCATTTGGAAATTAAGAAATAAATAAAACATCCTTGATAATGGCTACTGGTATAACCGAAAGTGTTCGAATATACGGAATATGTGAACAGCTTTGACGTATTTCATTTACAGTAGAGAAACCACTTCTACGAACAAAAGAAAAAAGGAAAAGCTTAATCGCAATAACCTGTTATTCGTCTTTTTGTACCTACCGCATTAGACCGGGATTACAAAATGGTTTAAATTTATCACAAAATATGTTTAAAAAAATGGTCTGTACACAATACATTAAGCTCTCTTCATGGATATATTTTTAAAAATATTTTATATTATATAGACCTATTTAGATTATCCTTTCCACTTACAGATTTAATATTATCTATCCACCCATCTATCTATCTCTCTATCTCTCTATCTATCTGTCTATCTATCTATCTATCTATCTATCTATCTATCCACACACACATACACACAAACACACGCACGCACACACACAAACGCACACACAAACACACACACATATATGTATATATGGGCGTTTATGTGTTAACGAGTCAGGCGGGGTGGTAACACCTGTTGGGGTCCTAGCTATGGTCAAATACTGAACACCTAAAAATACATTTTATAGTAAAAATACCAGCAATACATTTTTATAAACTTACCAACAATACCTATTTATAATATAATTGCCAACAATAAAATTTTTAAAGCAAAGTAACCAGCAATACATTTTATAGTGTAATGGTCAAGAATACATTTTACCTTTAGTTAAAGACATACAAATGCGTATAAAGTATTTAGATTTTTGCATTAAATAACCCATAGTGGTTGGTGTACCGCTAAACTAAATTAAGCAACTAACAATAGCAATTTATAGCAAAATTACTAACAATATCTATTTATAATCAACTTATCAACAATACATATTTATTGTAAAATGACCACTAATACATTTTATCTGTAGTTGAAGGCATACAAATTTGTTGAAAATATTCATACAACTTTGACAACGAGGCTATTCTGTGAGGACTAATAGGGATTAAGATTAGTGGGAACAAGTTTTACAATATACGCAGAGAAGCAAGGTGTTGACAGTAGAAACAGAAGCTAAACTAAAGGATATCCTATAAAAAAAACTCGTAAAGGAAAGCGAGAAGAAAGGACTAACTATCAATTGTAAGCAAGTTTAAATATCCGGCATTAAATAACTCCTACAAATGTTGATACAGCTAAACAAAATCAACCAAGCAAACAACCAAAGATTAGTACTGATTTGGTAGGGACACACAGACAAAATTTGCCTATACGCAAATTTGTGAGAGATAGCGTGACCTATGTAACCAGGTGCAAATGAATGCGAGCTCCATCGGTCAATTTTATAAATGAGCCACAGAACTAAACTAATAATCCGAATTTTGATGAAGCTGAGTTAGAAGGAAAATAGGACAAGAACTGTGCGGTTCTTATGATCGGAATCATGTCAGTGAAAGCATTAACTCTTTGACCCTCTGACCACCGTTTTACCGGTGGTAGAAAAAAATGACGTAATGCCCAGCCACCGGTTGAACAGTGGAAGAGAAAAATGACTTAATGTCCAGCTACTGTTTGAAAAGTGGGTAAACACTTGTAACTATTTTTATATCTACCGTGAAACATTATATACTAATTATTTGCGAATTATGAACTTAGCTCAGGCAGATGGGTTAAAACTGTTCAGGAACACAGGGTTTACTTAAAGTGTTAAATATGCGGAATGGTTTAGAAAAAAATACGGCTCAAAGATCTATTTGAAGTTCTAGGCAAAACTTGATCTACTTAGAAAGGATGATCGAATAATCCAGAATTTATACTTGGAGCAAACCGGCTGCGTAGGGAAAGAATATGAATTTAGTTAATACAGAAGAAGAGAAAGAATGGGTAAAACAAGGATGTGCCTTCTCATCGGATTCTTTGACAACGAGGCTATTCTGTGAGGACTAATAAGGATTAAGATTAGTGGGAACAAGTTTTACAATATACGCAGAGAAGCAAGGTGTTGACGGTAGAAACAGAAGGTAAACTAAAGGATATCCTATAAAAAAAAACTCGTAGAGGAAAGCGAGAAGAAAGGACTAACTATCAATTGTAAGTATAGCCTTTTTGTCAGCAAGGTGTGAACTATGAATTGGAAATGTGAACAGCAAGCAAGTTTAAATATCTGGGTAGTGTTTTAACAGAGGATGGAAAAGAGGACACCGAAATCCGAACATGCATTGGATGAGCGAGAGATGCCTTCCCAAAGCTAAGCAAAGTAATAAGAAACAAGAAAAAATTTGCTAGAAACAAAGAAAAAGATTGTGGAACTGTTACACAAAGTCAATTCTCCTCTGTGGAGTAAATTCTGAACAGTTCCTTCACAGATTAAGAGAAAACTAAAGTTAGCAGTTCTGCAGAAAACCAAAAGTTAGCAGTTCTGCAGAAAACCAAAAGTTAGCAGTTCTGCAGAAAACCAAAAGTTAGCAGTTCTGCAGAAAACCAAAGTTAGCAGTTCTGCAGAAGAATGCGATGGAATGTTAAGGAAAGTGGAAACAAAAAGGACACTTATATTCAGATTCAGAAAGATACAACGAAAATGTCTTCAAGAAAGAGGGCTTGGAGTATTTGGCACTCACAGAAGCTATTTCAGGAACACAGTACATGGGGTATTCAGCGGCTAGCTTGTGTTAAGAGACAATGGATCGTGATGACATAAAGACAAATATTACTAAGAAATACCAGGAATAAGAAGTTGTGGAGAGCTATGAACGCCCACCTATTGAACGCACATAGAAGAAGAATTTGAAAGTGCAGCTCTAATGATACCGGTTGTTTAGATTTGCCAAAATTAAAGTGGTGCTTATAAATAAATTGACATACTATGGAAAGAAAAAAAACTCAAGCTGGGTGTGCTAATTGTGAAATATGAACGTATCTTTGCTTTGTGGCATAAGTCTATTGGAAAAACAGATTTCGATTATAAATAACCCAACAAAGAGAGACAAGTCATTTTTTTCAAAACCCAACATCTAAATAATTTTAATCAACTACGGTCCAAAAAAAAATAATTTTAAAATTAATAACGGTCCAAAAATGGTTTTCAGTCGAATTGACTGAAAATACCATTGACAGAGAGGAAACGATCTTCTATCCGTAAAAATGCTTCTTTAAATGACAATGCGAATTGTTAATCTCTTAGCTGCCTAATAAGATGGAGAAACGAGAATTTTAGGTTGGTATTTTATTATTAGTTATTGTTGTTAACTCTTTATTGTGCCTAATAAGATCTACGTAGGAACGAATCTTCTATCCGTCACATAACTTTTTTATTACAGTCTATATTCTTGTGTTGTAGCCTTTCATAATTGTTCTATTTTATTATTAGTTATTGTTGTTAATCTCTTATTGTGCCTAATAAGATCTACGGTAGGAAACGAATCTTCTATCCGTCACATAACTTTTATTACAGTCTATATTCTTATAATTGTTCTATTTTATTATTAGTTATTGTTGTTAATCTCTTATTGTGCCTAATAAGATCTACGGTAGGAGCGAATCTTCTATCCGTCACATAACTTTTATTACAGTCTATATTGGTATAATTGTTCTATTTTATTATTAGTTATTATTGTTAATCTCTTATTGTGCCTAATAAGATCTACGGTAGGAGCGAATCTTCTATCCGTCACATAACTTTTATTACAGTCTATATTCTTATTCTATTTTATTATTAGTTATTGTTCTATTTGCCTAATAAGATCTACGGTAGGAACGAATCATTCCGTCACATAACTTTTATTACAGTCTATATTCTTATAATTGTTCTATTTTATTATTAGTTATTGTTGTTAATCTCTTTATTGTGCCTAATAAGATCTACGGTAGGAGCGAATCTTCTATCCGTCACATAACTTTTTATTACAGTCTATATTCTTATAATTGTTCTATTTTATTATTAGTTATTGTTGTTAATCTCTTATTGTGCCTAATAAGATCTACGGTAGGAGCGAATCTTCTATCCGTCACATAAACTTTTATTACAGTCTATATTCTTATAATTGTTCTATTTTATTATTAGTTATTGTTGTTAATCTCTTATTGTGCCTAATAAGATCTACGGTAGGAACGAATCTTCTATCCGTCACATAACTTTTATTACAGTCTATATTGGTATAATTGTTCTATTTTATTATTAGTTATTATTGTTAATCTCTTTATTGTGCCTAATAAGATCTACGGTAGGAACGAATCTTCTATCCGTCACATAACTTTTATTACAGTCTATATTGTTATAATTGTTCTGTTTTATTATTAGTTATTATTGTTAATCTCTTATTGTGCCTAATAAGATCTACGGTAGGAGCGAATCTTCTATCCGTCACATAACTTTTATTACAGTCTATATTCTTATAATTGTTC
Organism: Acanthosepion pharaonis; assembly: GCA_903632075.3. Classification (NCBI taxonomy): domain Eukaryota; kingdom Metazoa; phylum Mollusca; class Cephalopoda; order Sepiida; family Sepiidae; genus Acanthosepion; species Acanthosepion pharaonis. The sequence continues at coordinate 893,353 of CAHIKZ030001414.1, read as the reverse complement.
TATTTTATTATTAGTTATTGTTAATCTCTTTATTGTGCCTAATAAGATCTACGGTAGGAAACGAATCTTCTATCCGTCACATAACTTTTTATTACAGTCTATATTCTTATAATTGTTCTATTTTATTATTAGTTATTGTTGTTAATCTCTTATTGTGCCTAATAAGATCTACGGTAGGAGCGAATCTTCTATCCGTCACATAACTTTTATTACAGTCTATATTCTTATAATTGTTCTATTTTATTATTAGTTATTGTTGTTAATCTCTTATTGTGCCTAATAAGATCTACGGTAGGAGCGAATCTTCTATCCGTCACATAACTTTTATTACAGTCTATATTCTTATAATTGTTCTATTTTATTATTAGTTATTGTTGTTAATCTCTTATTGTGCCTAATAAGATCTACGGTAGGAACGAATCTTCTATCCGTCACATAACTTTTATTACAGTCTATATTGGTATAATTGTTCTATTTTATTATTAGTTATTATTGTTAATCTCTTATTGTGCCTAATAAGATCTACGGTAGGAACGAATCTTCTATCCGTCACATAACTTTTATTACAGTCTATATTGTTATAATTGTTCTATTTTATTATTACTTATTATTGTTAATCTCTTATTGTGCCTAATAAGATCTACGGTAGGAACGAATCTTCTATCCCTCACATAACTTTTATTACAGTCTATATTGTTATAATTGTTCTATTTTATTATTAGTTATTATTGTTAATCTATTATTGTGCCTAATAAGATCTACGGTAGGAACGAATCTTCTATCCGTCACATAACTTTTTATTACAGTCTATATTGTTATAATTGTTCTATTTTATTATTAGTTATTATTGTTAATCTCTTATTGTGCCTAATAAGATCTACGGTAGGAAAATTTAATCTTCTATCCGTCACATAACTTTTATTACAGTCTATATTGTTATAATTGTTCTATTTTATTATTAGTTATTATTGTTAATCTCTTATTGTGCCTAATAAGATCTACGGTAAGAACGAATCTTCTATCCATCACATTATAATATGGCACTTTATAATAGGTGGAGAGAAGAATTATTGAGCCAGTCTATCAGAAAATATCGTTATTGTATTTGGAATACGTATATAGTACACATTTCCATTCTTTCTCTCGCTTTGCAATAATTGTTTCTTTAATACCACTCTCCAGTTTCTTATTATTATTAGGTTTTCGCTGTTTCCCTCTCTCGCGGTTGCTTTTAATATGTCCCCGCGAGTGTCAAATTCTCCAAACCCTCAGTCTTCATCATGTGTCACAGAAATGTGTCAACTGCCTCTTACTGATACGAAGTAGAATTTTCATTTTTGTTTCCATTTTACTTTAAACTTCCTCATTGATCACATGTTACGTCATCTATTGTATCGCATATCAGTTGTCTGAAGCTTCCAATTTAATTACGTGGACTTTGTCCAGCATTCATTATCACAGATATTAAATAGCTGTTCAGTAATCTTTTTTTTAATTTGTTGCTTCAAGACACTTCCTTGTATTTGAGGATATTGTCCAGCATTCACTGCCATATAGGAGGATTGATATTACATAGCAGTTCAGCACTCTTTTCTTTGTTTCTCTAGTTTCAAGTCTCCTCTTCATCTGTGAGGAAATTGTCCAGCATTCACTGCCATATAGGAGGATTGATATTACATAGCAGTTCAGCACTCTTTTCTTTGTTTCTGTTGCTTCAAGTCTCCTCTTCATCTGTGAGGAAATTGTCCAGCATTCACTGCCATATAAGAGGATTGATATTACATAGCAGTTCAGCACTCTTTTCTTTGTTTCTCTTGCTTCAAGTCTCCTCTTCATCTGTGAGGAAATTGTCCAGCATTCCCTGCCATACAGAAGGACTGATATTACACAGAAGTTAATTACTTTTTATTTGTTCGTAACAAGACTTTTCTTTACCATAATTCATTGTTCTCCCTTTTTGACGGAATCTTTTTGATATTCCAATGCATCTTCGAATATTCGCGTTCGCATTTTTCGTTCTCTTTCCAGATATCTGACTTTCTCGTACTTGATTTCTTTTGACATCTCCAATTCTTCATTTTGGTCTGTTCCTCGTTCTGACAAACACACATTGTGTTCTGTTAAGTTCAAATATGTAGAATTTCGACATGTCTTTTACAAACAGGAGAAGCAATGAAGAGAAACCCCAAAAATTACAACGCGTCAACACAGAAGCCATTTTAAGAAAATGATAACGCGTTTAAAAATAAAAGATTAAGATTTAATGACGTCGAAGTGGGGGCTGAAGATAGAATCTGCTGAATTTTACCCTTTGGTAATTAAGACATTTATCAAAGACATCTCATGAGTGGGTAAAAAATCTTGCATATAGTGCGATTTCAATATGAGAACACAATTGCGCATTAACCTGGTCAAAATGATTGTTCAATTTATTACGATTCTGTGCATTGCCCTTTCAGAAGGTCAGCTGACATGGCTAGTCACAACTACTCTAAATAACTTTTGACCGTTTGCTCTACTTCTTTGTCATTGCTTAAGAAAGACGGTGTTCCGATATAATGAGAACACGCGGCTTTAATCTTTCGTTATTCATAGGCTCTTCTGAAAATCATGAACTAAAAATAATGTTAAATAATTTCTTTGTGTTCTAATATATATTTTATAATGTTATGTTGTTCGGAAAATAATGTCCGATTTTAGAATAAAACTTTTAATTGTGTTCTAATCTTATAATAACAGGCTGTTTCGAAAATAGTATTTGAATTTAGAATAATCAGTTGTGTTCTCGTATATTATTATAATATTAGGCTGTTATATAATAAGAAAATAATGTCGGTTTTAGAATAGAGCTTTTAACTGTGTTTTAATCCATTAATAATATTAGGCTGTTCGGAAAATGATGTCGGTTTTAGAATCGACCTTTTAACTGTGTTTTAATCCATTAATAATAGGCTGTTCGGAAAATAATGTCGGTTTTAGAATCGACCATTTAACTGTATTTTAATCCATTAATAATATTAGGCTGTTCGGAAAATAATGTCGGTTTTAGAATCGATCTTTTAACTGTGTTTTAATCCATTAATAATATTAGGCTGTTCGGAAAATAATGTCGGTTTTAGAATCGACCTTTTAACTTTGTTTTATTTATTAATAATATTAGGCTTTTCTGAAAATAATGTCGGTTTTAGAATAGACCTCTTAACTATGTTTTAATCCATTAATATTATTAGGCTATTCGGAAAATAATGTCGGTTTTAGAATAGACCTCTTAACTGTATTTTAATCCATTAATAATTTTAGGCTGTTCGGAAAATAATGTCGGTTTTAGAATAGACCTCTTAACTGTGTTTCAATCCATTAATAATATTAGGCTGTTCGGAAAATAATGTCGGTTTTAGAATAGACCTCTTAACTGTGTTTTAATCCATTAATAATATTAGAATGTTCGGAAAATACTGTCGGTTTTAGAATCGACCTTTTAACTTTGTTTTAATTCATTAATAATATTAGGCTTTTCGGAAAATAATGTCGGTTTTAGAATAGACCTCTTAACTGTATTTTAAACCATTAATAATATTAGGCAGTTCGGAAAATAATGTCGGTTTTAGAATCGATGTTTTAACTGTTTTTATCCATTAATAATATTAGGCTGTTCGGAAAATACTGTCGGTTTTATAATCGACTTTTTAACTGTGTTTTAATCCATTAATAATATTAGGCTGTTCGGAAAATAATATCGCCTTTGAATCGACCATTTAACTGTGTTTTAATCCATTAATAATATTAGGCTGTTCGGAAAATAATGTCGGTTTTAGAATCGACCTTTTAACTTTGTTTTAATACATTAATAATATTTGGCTGTTCGGAAAATAATGTCGGTTTTAGAATAGACCTCTTAACTGTGTTTTAATCCATTAATAATATTAGGCTGTTCGGAAAATAATGTCGGTTTTAGAATAGACCTCTTAACTGTGTTTTAATCCATTAATAATATTAGGCTGTTCGGAAAATAATGTCGGATTTAAAATAGACTTCTGTATTCTAATGTATAACAGAGAAACCTCTCATCAACGGACTGATAGGGGGAAGGGGTGGTCCGTTAAAGCCGATTGACCGTAGATAGGAAGGGATTATTTTTGAGTTATAAAATCATTATAATAACTATCAGATCATAATGTAAATACTATAAACATGTATATATGGCATAAATAACTAAATACTTAATAAATATATTAATCAAAACAACAAAAATAATAAGATTTCTAACAGCTACTTTCTCACACACGCGCTAATATATTGTACTTTGTATACTGTAAACCCGTCTTTGTGTTTACTATTGAAAAGGCCGCCACCGCCGCCAAGCGGTGATTCTGAGAACCAATAAGACTCGTTCCGCTAATCCCGAAAATTTGAAATATATTGCTGACAATTTGGAAGTGTTTTTTTGTTGTTTTTTTTCCTACAGATTTTTTTATTTTATTTTGCCTGCAGGTTTTTTCGGTTGCATCTTAAGTCCGTTGATGGGGAGTCCTTTGATGGGGAGTCCGTTGATGGGAGTTTTGTCTATACTATAATATTAGATGGTTCGAAAATAATATCCGATTTTAGAATAAACGTTTTTTGTTTTTTAGTACCAATCGTCTATTATAATATTAGGCTGTTCGAAAAGTAATGTCTGATAATCTTTTGTACTCCAACATATTATTATAATATTAGCTTGTTCGAAAATAATGTCCGATTTTTATTAAACCTTTTAATTCAGTCCTAATAAATTATAATATTAGGCTGTTCGGAAAGTAATGTGTGATTTTAAAATAAATCTTTGGATTCTAATATGGTATAATATTAGCTTGTTCGAAAATAATGTCCGATTTTTATTAAACCTTTTAATTCAGTCCTAATAAATTATAATATTAGGCTGTTCGGAAAGTAATGTCTGGTTTTAAAATAAATCTTTGGATTCTAATATGTTATAATATTCGCTTGTTCGAAAATAATGTCCGATTTTTATTAAACCTTTTAATTCAGTCCTAATAAATTATTATTGTTATGATGTTGATTTGAGGTTAGTAGAGACAAACGCCAAATAACACGTAACAATAAAAAGGGTTTTAATAGGTTGGTAAAAAGGTACAGAAATCGCCTGAGTAGTCAATAACTAGCTCAGCTAAGAACTTCTCTGTCTATCTGTCTTCCCCATGTCAACTGACATGCCACTATTTAAAGTCTTTGTTCACAGACACAGACAAGTTCATCTTCAAGAGGGGTGGTAGGTTTCCGACACAACAATTATAATATTAGGCTGTTCGGAAAGTAATGTCTTTGGATTCTAATATATCAATAGAATAGTAGGCTGTTCGCAAAATAGTGTCCGGTGTTAGAATAAAGTTTTTAATAGTCTCCTAATATCTTACTATTATAATGACGGCATTAAAATATTGTAGGCATTCGTAAGGATTAACGTGTCTTCTTTATTAATTTTTTGTCAATCTCTTTCAGAATTTCACTTCAAATATTATTATTTTATTTTAAGCGTTTCACAAGGCGGGAAGCCACTAGGACGCAAGGGGTTACAGAAGATCAGATAGGAGTGATAGAGGAAAGGATCAGGAGAAGGATAGTGGATAGATCAAGGCAACTGGAGACGTCGATTGACATTACATTTGAATAGTTGGAGATTAGAGCTATCAGTGAAACAGGAATAGGGAAGGGAGTTCCACAGGCGAGAGGTGCGAGACATGAAGCTATTGGAGTAGAAGAGACGGCTACATTTAGTAGTTTCGACAGTGAAAGGGTGAGAGCGGGATGCCAGACTCGTAGGGCGCTTGAATCCATTGTTTGAGTTCCACAGGCGAGAAGTGTGAAAGAAGAAAATATTCGAATATAACGTTCGGTTTTGTCTATTTCAATAATAAAACGATGAAACTTATTTGCCAATCTAATGGTACGCTTAAATTCACAAGGTCGACGTACAAAGAAGTAAGGCGCGTTAGAAGAGTCGCCCTGGAAATATTTATAAAAAAAACAGTGGGGAGGTGACTGAAGTCGAGATGCTAGGTTAGGACCTATAAAATTGCAGAAGCTTCTTTGGATTTTGTCAAGAATATCGAGATATTCAGCAAGTTCACCAGACCAGATATGGTTGCAGGATCCAATGGAAGGCAAACGGTAGATGTGAATAAACGGTGAAAATGAAGAGAAATCATTGGCGCGACGCAGTGAGCGAACACACCTAGCAGACGACCTAGAATATGATTGATTATGATCGCTCACGTCAATGGATAACGTGAAATCACGAAGGCGGGATAAGATTATCACGTGGAGGTTAGCCTACGTATCTATCTATCTATTCACACCTGTCTGTCAATCTATCTCAATCTATTCACATATGTCTGTAATATCTATCTCAGTCAATGTTCATCTATCTATCTATCTATCTATCTATCTATCTATCTATCTATCTATCTCAGTCTATCTACATCTATCTATCTATCTATCTATCTCAGTCTATTTACATCTATCTATCTATCTATCTTCTATCTATCTATCTATCTATCTATCTATCTCAGTCTACTTACATCTATCTATCTAGCTAGCTAGCTATTCACATATGTCTGTGAATCTATCTCAATCTATTCACATATATCTGTATATCTATCTCAGTCTATTCTCATCTATCTATCTATCTATCTATCTATGTCTGTTTATTCATATCTATGTATACCAGTCTATTCATATCTATCTATCTATCTATCTATTCATCTATCTATCTATCTATCTATCTATCTATCTATGTCTATTGACGTCTATGTATCTATCTCTGTCTATTCACATCTATCTATCTATCTATCTATCTATCTATCTATCCATCTATCTATCTATCTATCTATCTATCTATCTATCTATCTTAGTCTATATTAGTCTATTTATATTTGTCTATCTATTCGTGTATAACTATGTATTGATCTGTTTACCTATCTCAGTCTATCTATCTATCTATCTATCTATCTATCTCAGTCTATCTACATCTATCTATCTATCTATCTATCTATCTATCTATCTATCTCAGTCTATTTACATCTATCTATCTATCTATCTCAAATATTTACGTCTATCTATCTATAATAGTAAAAACTTCACATATATCTGTATATCTTTCTCATCTATTTCATTCATATATCATATATATATCTATCTATCTATCTATCTATATATCTATCTATCTATATGTCTATTGATGTCTATCTATCTAATAGATTCTATTCACATACTATCTATCTATCTATCTTAGTCTATATTAGTCTATTTATATTTGTATATCTATTCGTGTATAACTATGTATTGATCTGTTTTTATAAATAAGTCTATCTATCTATCTATCTATATGTGTATCTATCTATCATCTATCTATCTATCTATCTATCTATAAATCTATCTACATCTAAATCTATCTATCTCAGTCTATTTACATTCATCTATCTATCTATCTATCTATCTATCTATCTATCTATCTATCTCAGTCTCATACATATATTATTTAAGATAGCTAAAAGGATTCATCATATATCTTTCATATCTATCTCAGTCTTTATTCTCATCTATCTATCTATCTATCTATATCTATCTATCTATTTTGTCTGTTTATTGGACATATATATGTAACACCAGTCTATTCATTCATTTCTATTTATCATATATCTCTTTCTATCTATCTATCATCTATCTATCTATCTATGTCTACGTCCATGTATCTATCTCTGTCTATTCACATCTATCTATCTATCTTCTTAATCTATATTAGTCTATTTATATTTGTCTATCTATTCGTGTATAACTATGTGATTGATCTGTTTACATATATCTCTATCTATCTATCTATCTATTGATATCTATCTATCTATCTATCTATAAAGTCTATTATATATATATATATATATATATATATATATATATATATATATATTTTATATATATATCAGTCTGTCTATTGATGTTTGATTTGTCTAGGCATTATCTATCATGGTAAAATTTTTTTTAAATATTCAATTGTATTCCTCATCCTTTGTAATTTACATTTCTCTTTTTTTTCCCTTGTTTCTAAGAACTCAGACTCGTCAAACTGGCGATATTGCATTACATTTCCATCGTGACCTTATAGTTGGCGAGCATTTGTTTCGCTATTCATCCAAGATTTTCTTTAAGAATTTAAGATCATTTCTACAAACAATAAATTATGTAGTCTCATTTTTTCACAGATAAATTTGTTACACATGAACCGGTTTTTATTGCTTCTCTAAAATTTGGATGCTACTGCCCGAATAACCATAATTCAATTAAGAGTATATCGAAAACAGTCTCAGAAAGTTATAGCAGTGAAAATCTATAGAGAAAATGTATCAATTCAGTGTTCCATTGATCATAGACTAGGCTATATTAGGGTTAGTTTTGTCTGATGCCACAAGAAGCTACAAAACCAATGACTTTCACCGAGGAACACGAATCATGTCCCTAAATAGACTCCCCTCAGATTGAGAGTTTCATATGTGTTATATTCCAGGTTAGTACCAAGGAAGAACAACACGAACACAAGAGTAGAAATAACAAAGGTATATTACACGAAATAATAATACAAGATGTGGAAGGTGTTAGTATGACTGTCAGTCTGGTTTGGAGTGAACTACTATCGGCACGACTCGATTCAATATCTAGTCATCCCCCCCACGAGGGTTGCATATGGCGCAAGGCCGAGTTTAACGTGGGTTTTTCGAGCCCGTAGGCTCGGCCAAAAAATGCCCGTAGAAACTGTAAAAACAGAATCGGGTTGGTCAACCTCCCCGAACGAGAGCGGAGCCTCGTCCGGGTTCCTCTCTGCTCAGAGGCAGAGAATTCGACCGTCAAGCCGAAAAGCTCGGCTCGATTCGGTATCTAGCACCCCCCACCACCACCACGAGGATTGCATGTGGCACAAGGCCGAGTTTAACGTGTGCTTCCCGAGCCCGTAGGCTCGGCCAAAAAATGCCCGTAGAACCCGTATAAACGGGATCGGGTTGGTCAACCTCCCCGAACGAGGCTCTACCCTTCGGCGGAGCCTCGTCCGGGTTCCTCTCTGCTCAGAGGCTGAGAGTTCGACCAAATCAAGCCGAGAAGCTCGGCTCGATTCGATCTCTCTTGAGAGGCGTAGTATACATAGTGTTAGGAAGAGTTCATTCTGTTCCAGTTATAGTCTTGACCCATGACGTATATAAAGAAGACCTTTTATATCGTTTATGGTCTTTTAATTTTTTTCCTCTTCGGGTTAATCATTTAACGCGTTTAATTTTTTTTTTAACTGTTTGATTTCTGACCGTAAGCGAAATTGCTTGATTCCTTTTTCTATATTGAATTGTATACATTTTGTGTCCATTACTTCATTCCTCTTTTAAGGTAGACCCATTTATATATATCCTATTACAATATTTTTGTCACTCATGACGCAAAACCTATTCAACATATCTTTCATGTCATTTAATTAGCTGGTTTATTTCATTTTCAACGGACTTTGATTCAGTTTCATCGATTAAACCTTTCATAATTGGCTTTTGAAGATTTTGATTTGAACTTTGATAGCTGGCGCTACGGAATTCAAACAAAATGTCTTATCAAATAACAAAAAATTTTCTTTTAATCCTTTAACATAATATGGTCATTTTAAAATGGATATCAAGATCTAACGGGAAGACAAAATAATGGCATAATCAAACAGTAGAAACCCTCCTGGTCATGACGATGAACTACATCCAACAGGAAGGCCATATTCACATTTGATTTAGGTTTTCTGATTTCAACTTTTAATTATATACATTTTTTGTTAAATATCCACCCTGACCTGGGGTTTCACCTGTTAAGATCCCAGCATATTACTTTTATAGTTAACCCACCCACCAGTCCGCGTCCTGTGTAAGACGATAAACTGCTTTTTATACAAAGGCTAATGATTTTGAGGAGCGTGATTCAAAATCCTAATATTTAATGTTCCCATGATTATCCACCCTTTCCTCAAATGAGCACAAATGTTTGGATCCCAGCTTGATGGCAAATGTCCTATATAAATTTTTTATATTTATTTAAAGACGATTGATACATCCAACAGATAAGGCTTTATAATCAAATGTTTGAGAAAATGGATTCAACTCTTAATAGTTGGTTTTACAACCCCATATCTTAAACGGAAGATATAAAATATATTATTAAACTCGGTTTTTATCCCAGCTATGGCCAAATATTGTTAACCCACAAACCAAACACGTCCTGGTCATTAAAAATAAAAATCCAACAGCTTTGAACATCTTTTTTAGGAGCGTGGATTCAACCTATCTATTTTGATGTAATTCCCATATCCAATTTAAAGAATCTACCTGTTTGTCTGTCCATTTTTATGGCAAATATGAACTCCATTATATTGTCCAAGTCCTGGGTAAAGGGTTTAATAATCCGACAAGAAAGGCCTCTTTCCAGGTTTTGATGAGCGTGGAAACCAATTTTTTAAATTACTGGTCTTCCTATTCTTAAATCTGACCTGGGGTGGTAAAATGTTAAAATCCCAAATTTGCAAAAGATAACCCCAAATTTTTTTATAAAATAGGTTTTAATACCAGCAAATATATTTTTTAAAAGTTTAAACTTTCATAAATATTTTTGAAAAAAAAAATTATTTTAAAAAACGTTATTACAAAAATGCTTTTTTAAAAATATACCATCAATATACATTTTTTTGGTCAAAAATTTTTTTTAAATATTTTTTTAAAAAAAAAAAAACAAACAGCAATAAAAATTTTTTTGATTATTAAATAACCTATTTTAAGTTTGATATTCAGATAAAACAAAAAAAAATATTTTTAAATAAAAAGCTTAAATAATAAATTATTTAACAGTTACTGACAAATTTTTTTCTGAAAACCTATTTTTTATAAAAAATAAAATTTAGGAGAATTCATTTATAAATGTCAACCAAAAAACATTACTGATATGTCTCCACAATTAATGTTTTTTTAAAATATAAACCAATTTTTTCTTGTAGCAATATGAGTAACACTGATCTTTTTTTAAAATTTAAAATAAAAAATGTCGCAAAAAATATGGATATCATAGATTTACTTAATGAGCGAAGACAAAAAAGTTGTGAAAACCATTTTTTTAAGTCAACTCAAAATCCATGATTGATTTTTAAAAATTCTTTATCCCTTATCTTAGGATTTTATTTTTTTTGAAGATGACAAGATTTAAAAAACTGTTAATCTATAAAACTGAAATAAACTTATCCAATTGGAGAAACAATCAGTTTTGAAATCTAAAGTTTTATTTAGGATCTTTGTTCGAAGACTGTGCAAAACTCATCTCTACTTTAATTAAAATTTAGCAGTTGGTTATAAAAAACAAAAAAATTTTATTTACTTCTAAACACCGTTTTGTTTTTTTTCACATTGTGAAAAAAGTTCGCTTTAAATGAGTCTCAATTGTGAGTTCACGAAAGATTTAGGAACCAATCCTTTTCGTCATAAAATAAATTGTGAATTTGATCATTGAATGACAAAGGTTTCCTTATAAGGAAACGGCTAATTAACTTTATAAACTCATAGAAAACTGAAAACTCCAAATGTCTGGCGTTTCAGCTATTATTTGGGGTGGGTAAATTAAACCTGGTGACCGTCTGTTTACAGATTAGTGTTTAAATAATGAAAGAAAGCAAAGAATTACATACCCGCTAAGATCTGGTAATCGGTAAATCAACGGTAAAAACAAGCGGTAATGTAGATGTGATAGTAAAAAATACAGTCTTTGTTATAAGCTCAAATATTTTAAGACCAGTTATTTCTTCACGACGTTTTTTTGTTTTCGAAAATTCAACGGCGTCGAAAATAATAAAAATAATGCGTCCAGGATAATTTCTATTTAGATTGTTTTGAAAGTTGATTATTTAATTTTAGAATTTTCTCAAGGTCGGTGTTTGGATTCAGGTATTGGTTCAAACGTTTCTTTCAATCAGACCAAATTCCTGATTAATATACACATTCTATCTTTTTCAATTTTTCAATCTTAAGACATTCTTTCATTCGAAATTTTTAATGATTCGATTTCTCTGGTCAAAAGTTTAATGTTATCAACGTTTCCATTCATTCAGAGGCTTTTATTTTGATAAATTTTAGTACACTACCGCGTCGAAAATCTGAGATTTCATCGAGTAGTTTAAAATGTCCTTTTTTTCTATCTTTCGAAGAAGGATTTTCTTTCGTCCGTTCAACAAGCTCGATTCATTCAATTGTAATGGCGAACCTTTTCTTTTTTTTTTCGATCGTTTTCATTCATTTTTGTTCAGATTCATTTCATCTTTCTTGTTCATTTTTTGTTCTTTGCTATTCTTTCATTTCATTTTTACACTTTCACAAAACTTTCAAAAATTGGCTTTATCAATATCAAAAGATTCTCATTTCTTTCTTCCATTTACTGCTTTCTAAACTTTTATTCTTTTCATTTCTTTTTTTCAAAATTATCTTTATATAACTTTCATTTTTTTTCAATTTTAATGTTTCTCGCATTACTACCCTTATCAAAGATTCTTTTTTTTCTTTTCTTCATTTTTCTTTTTGTTAATGTTCTGTCCATGCCTTTTTTTTCCAGTTTTTGCTTTCAAGGAATTTTTCAAATCATCTTTTTTCCTTCATTTTCCTTTTTTTATTTTACAAAATTTGAACATTTTTTCTTCTTAATAACTCAATCTTCATTTTTTTTTTTTTAAATCATTCTTTCTTTCTTTCTTTTTTTTTTTCTTTTATCTTTTCTCTTTCTTTCTTTCCCTTAATTTATTTTCATCTCTCTTCTATTTCTTCCATTTCATAAAAATTTTTTTTTTTCTTTTTCTTTCTTCTTTCTTTCTTTTCTTTCTTTCTTTTCACCCATTCATTCTTTCTTTCTTTTCCCATCCTGTCCTTTCCATCCATTCATTCTTTCTATCTTTTCTTTCTATCTTTTATTTATTTATCTATTCATCTATCTATCTTTCTTTCTTTCATCTATCTTCTTTCTTTCTTTTTTTTTTTCAATTTTTTTCTTTTTCTTTTTTTTCTTTCTTTCATTTTAAAAGATTTCTCATCCTTTCATTTCTTTCATTATTTTATTCTTTCTTTTTTCTTTCTTTTAAAATCCATCCATCCATCCATCCATCCATCCATTCTTTCTTTTTTTTTTCTTTCTTTTTCATTCTTTCTTCTTTTCTTTTCTTCCTTCCAATTCTTTTTTCTTTCTTTTCTTTCTTTCTTTTTTTCTTTCATCCATTCATTATTTTCTTTCTTTCTTTTTTTCCTTTTTATCCATCCATCCATCCATCCATCCATTCTTTTCTTTCTTTTTTCTTTTCTTTCTTTTTTTATTCATCCATTAATTACTTTCTCTCTCTCTTTCTTTTTTTTTTAATTACTTTCTATTCTATCTCTCTCTTTTCTTTCTTTCTTTCTTTCCATCCATTTTCACCCATTCATTTCACAATTCTTTTTTTCCTTTCATCTAAATCTTTCTTAATTTTCTATCTATCTATCTATCTATCTATCATCATCTATCTATCTTTTTTTCTTTCTTTCTTTCTTTCTTTCTTTCTTTCTTTCTTTTTTCTTTCTTTCTTTCTTTCGTGGCCTATTCATCCATTCATTATTTCTTTCTTTTTTTCCTGGCGTATCCATCCATCGATCCATTCTTTTCTTTCTTTTCTTTTCTTTTCTCCTTTTTCTTTTCTTTCTTTCAATTCTTTCTTTCTTTCTTTTTTTTTTTTTCGTTTTCATCTATTCATCCAACTGTTGTTTCTTTGTTTCTTTTTTTCCTGGCCTATACATCCACTCTGTCTTTCTTGACCCATTTATCCATTCTTTCTTTCTTTCTTTCTTTCTTTCTTTTTCTTTAGAAATTGAAGTGTTTACGTTAGGCTAAATAACTGGGCAGAGTGCCTGAAAAAAGATTTCTGCTCATCAGGCACTATTCAACATTGCTCGTTCTTCGATGCACTTCTGCGGCCGTAACGTCGGATTTAACGATAGTTTCTCCTGCCAAGAGGGACGCAGGTTCGAATCCTGCCAGAGGGCGCATACTTTTCTTTAATAAGATTTCTCTAATATTCAGGCGGACAGACGAAACTAAATGAATTTACTGTTTAATAAATGAACAGAGCATTTACAAAATTATGGGTATCCACTAATAATAACGTTTCAGCTATATATATATATATATATATATATATATATATGTGTGTGTGTGTGTGTGAATAAAAATGGCATTAAGAAAACTAGTAATTGCTGATGCGTTTCGTCCAATGTCGATTTTTTCAAAGCAAAATGCGAAAAGTGTTTAATTGTACAAGGTAAATAATAAAAATTTGCTCTCATTTTTTTCTGTTTCATATTTCTTCTTCTTCTTCCTCTTCTTCTTCTTCTTTATTAAGTGTTATGTTATCCTTTTCGTATATAATGGACTCGTCCTGCTGACATAAAATAGTCACAGTCAGGCAGAGAAGAGGTTTTGTACCGAGACGTCTGAGTGTCAGTCGTCGGATAGAGTTAAGTAACCTCTTTGTTAAGTCAGTTACAAGCACGTAGACTCTAAGGAAGTCCTACTTCGAGACTGTATTTATCTATCTGTTATTTGACATTTTTAACCGTGTTTCTGGATTTTACTAACAGCATTACCTTTTGTATTTTGTGAAAAAGGAAAAAAATATAAAGGGTTTGAAAAGACGGGAAGGAAGATTTAAAAAAAAAACTTAAATAAGAAGAAATCTGTAATTAATAACAGAGAAATTTAAAAGAAAGACAGCAAAAAGCAAACTAAATGAAAGAACGAAAAAAAGGAAAAATTAAAATGAAATAAAAGAAAAGAAAAGAAAGCAAAATAGAAATAAAGAAATTACAATAAAGGAAAGAACGTAGGGAAGAAAAACAAAAGAAAGAAATAAAAGAAAAAAGTTCGAAAAAAGAAAAACGAAAGAAATTGAATGAAACAACCAAAAAGGGGAACAAAAAAAAACAACAAAAAACAAAAGAAAATGAGAAAGGAACGAAAATAAAAAAGAAAATAAGTTAGAAAGAAAGAAAATGAAAATAAAGGAAAACAAAAGTCGAAACAAAAAAATGGAAATCGAAGATAAAAGATATGAAATCGAAAGAAAGAAAGAATGAAAGAAAAGAAAGAAGGAAAGAAAGAATAAGATAATCAAGGAAAGAAAGAAGAAGACAAATTAAAAGAAAGAACGAAGAAAAGGAAAAGAAAGAAAAAACAAACGAAAAGAAGAGAAAAAGAAAAGAAAAGACATAAGTAAAATAAAAAGAAAGAAATTAAAATAAAAAGAAAGATAGAAAAAGAAAAAAGATCAAAAGAAAGAAATAAAAGAAAGAATAAAAAAAATGAAAGAAAATCAGAGAAAGAAAGATTAAAGATAATCTGTAAAATATGAAGCCAAAAAAGTAAATCTAAAAAAGAACATAAAAAATGAAAGAAAGAAAAATTGACAAATAAAGAAAATAGAATGAAACTGTTAGATAGATAGATAGATAGATCGATAGATAGATAGATAGATAGATAGATAGATACGAAGTGACTAAGATAGATAGATAGATAGATAGATAGATACGAAGTGACTAAGATAGATAGATAGATAGATAGATATGAAGTGACTGAGAGATAGATAGATAGATAGATATATAGATAGATAGATAGATATAAAGTGACTGATAGATAGATAGATAGATAGATAGATAGATAGATAGATAGATAGATATAAAGTGACTGAGAGATAGATAGATGATTTAAAAAATGACAGATAGATAGATAGATAGATAGATAGATAGATAGATAGATAGATAGATAGATAGATATGAAGTGACTAAGATAGATAGATAGATAGATAGAGAGAGAGAGGGGGAGGGGAGGGGCAGATTAAACGCGAATGAATTATTGAAAAATATGAAAGAAAGAACATTTCGCCATTAAGAAGACCCAGGTGTCTTTACAGGAAGAGACAGAAGAAAACCACGATAAATGACAGACAGATCACATCGCTTAAAAACTTACAGCTCACTCCGGGAGAATATAGATGGTGTTTCTAGACAGTCCATCAATTAAGATTACGGAACACTAATCCTTTTTATTTAGGAATAGATAGCTTCGCCTATCGTCCGGTTCACACACCACATCGGTCTTTTAAACAGGAGTAGAAGGTTATTCATTGTTTCCTGTTTAGGATTGGGTTTCCGGTTCCTTGTAAAGTCCACTTCCAGCGTCACCACTCAAACTCTGAAATTTACTATCTAATTTTATTTATTTATTTTTTTCTCAATATCGTCAGGTTTACAAATGTCATTATTTTTTTTTAACAGGAGTAGAGTTCTGGACCTTATTTCCTGTTTAGGATTGGGTTTCCGGTTCCTTCTAAAGTCTACTTCAAACACTATGCTTCTAACGCCCCCGCTTAAACTCTGAAATTTTATTTACTATATATTTTTAAATTTTTTTCCTCAATAAGAGTAGATAGGTTCGCCCATCGCCAAGTTCACACACCTCACTGCTCATTTGAACAGGTGTAGAGTTCTGTAACTATTAGGATTAGGTTTCCGTTTATATCTGAAGTTTTCTCATTCTCGTCCACTACTAGTAACCGCTTGCGTCTTAGTGGCATTATCACCTTGCTTGGGATGAATTGATAAAAGACAATAGGAAGAATGGCTAATATAACATCTGCGAGCATTCTGACTCAATAACAAATAAACACTTGATAGAAACACAAAGGTCGATTTATTGTCCAAAAAAATAATGGGGCTATTTATATTCTAATCATTTTCTTCGTTTTCTAGCAATTGATGTGGGATCAATGTGAGAATAATCCAGATTCTATACTGGCAGCAAACCGCCTGCATACGGAGAGAAAATGTGTTCAGCGGATATACAAAAATAGAAAGAGGTGTAACACAACGTTGTGTCTTCTCACAGGAATTATTCCACTAACACGGCGAAGCGATTCTGAGAGAATTACAAGTCTTACCATGATTCATTATTGGAAGCCACAATTTTAACGTAAGGTATGCAGATGACACAGTGTTGATGGAAGGAAAGAAAGCTACAAAAACTCCTACAGAAGCTAGTGAAGAAAAGCGAAAAGAAAAGCTTAAACATCAACTGCAAGAAGAAAGAATGCAATGTTGTAAGCAAAAGGATGAACCCAAATATCCACAACACACAATATATCGTAGATACTCAAGTCTTGTGCGAGCTATTGGGTCTGCTCAGCAATCCTGATATGTCTGGGGGCGATATTAGAATAATCAAGATTCTATACTGGCAGCAAACCGCCTGCATACGGAGAGAAAATGAGTTCAGCGGATATACAAATCTAGAAAGGGGTGTAACACAACGTTGTGCCTTCTCACAGTAATTATTTCACTAACACGGCGAAGCGATTCTGAGAGAATTGCAAGGCCTATCAGGATTCATTATTGGCGGCCACAATTTTAACAATATAAGATATGCAGATGACACAGTGTTGATAGCAGACACGGAAAGGGAAACTACAAAACTCCTGCAGAAGGTAAGAAGGAAAAGCGAGAAAAAATAATTAAACATCAACTACAAGAAGAAAGTATGTAATGTCGTCCGCAGAAGGAAGAGCCCAACATGCAACTTACAAATCAGAGATACCAAAATCGAACGAGTACAAAAAAATTTAAATATTTTGGAAGTGTTTTAAAATAGCGACCCACTAAAGGCATAAGAACAGAAGAGACCCTATTTAACTATCTGCTGCGAATCTCTACTTAACTGGGCAATATTTTACCTCTAGACATACCGACGCGTGTGGAATCCACATTAGACCGACCTTTGCTCCGATATGGCCTTGTCAAAATTATCAAATTATTTATTTTAAATGTTTATCAACCTTTTAACATTTGTCAGTAAATATTTCTTAAGATGAGGTATTAATGTTTTTCCACATTATTCAGACTATTGACCTCATCATTGTTGCCATATTTATCACAACGTTTCGGCCGTTGTACGCTCCGGTCTTCTTCAGGTGGTTGGAATGTCGAACTGAACCTTTATTTCAATCACTGGGGTAGACTTTCTAGTTCCAAATGCCATGTTTAATGGATGTCAGTTATCTCCTGTTAATTTATTTCTCCATTTCTCCAAATATTTTTAACCAGGTATTGAACACAAAACGTTTGCAATATTGTTAATGGATCTAAATTACGCTTTTATCCACTTAATCCATTAAATTCAATGATAAAATGGATAAAGACGTTTAACTTTAAATTTGAAATTGAATTAAAGATTTTTTCAATACCTGGAAAACTGATGGTGAATAACTGAGAGTTGAAATAATGGAACAGGAACATAACAAAAACTGACATCCGTTAGACATGATCAGAAATTGTTAATTCAAATATTTAAAACCAAAAAATAATTTTTTTTGTAAAAATTTTGGGGCGATAATTTAAAAACAAACCCTAATAATTAATCCATAGCTGGGGAGAAGAAAACCCTAATACATTTTCAAGATATATATTTCATTCAATATAACCAACTCCCTTTTTGAAAGAAATAGAACAAAAATTTTTTTTAGATCCAAATTCTGTGATAACATTAAATTCCAGGCGGTCAAAAATTTAGGTACCAACCAGGCTTTGGCGTTCTTAACTTCGTTGATCGTACGAGAACCGATGTTTTGAATTTTGTTAGGACCGTAAATATTTGTCACAATTTCCTTGCATTATTACGGTATCTGGTTATTCCCAAATAGTCATTAGTTCATCTTGGTACTGATGGCAGATTTGATGAAAAATGCTTTTCGTATACCGTTTGCAAGAAACAAGTGATTCAACGCGAAATGGCATGTCAAGTTGAAAATAATTAATCAGATAAAGTCGAGCAATGTCAAACCTTTTGAAGGTATTTTATCATGAATCAAGATGGCGCCGTTGTTCTTCATTTGGATATAAATATTAAAGTTTTTTCTAACAGAACTTGTCTTTTAATAAAGACAAAAAAAAAGAATATCGAGTAAAAAAAAAAACTAATAAAAAATAAAAGAGTTCGTGTAAATATCCGATGACATGATAAACTTCTCAAATCTCGCGAGAGTTGCCACGTCACGCCTGTAATAGTTATCAATTTACCGGTCATTTATTTTTTTGATCGATTATTTTTAATTATATTTGTGCCTGTTTTAAGCGAAAGTTTCTATAAAAAAAAAAATAATGGTTTTTTAATTTCGAGTGTTATTTTATTTTATTTTATTTTTGGGATTCTTTTTTTGAATTTGTCTCGTGTAACTTTTATCTCGTGTTTATGCAACCACAAATGTATAACTTAAAAAAAAATGATATTTATTTAATTATCTCGTGCATTATAAGAAAAATTTTTTAGAGAGATCAAATTACAATAGACAAACGTCTTTTAATAATCTTATTATCTCATCTTCTAGTTAAATAAGTTAAAAAAAAAATGAAAAATATGGTCATATAATCGTTATTAATTTTGACTAAACGCGTTTTGGAAAAAAAAAACGAAATAGAAATTTTTAAACATTTTATAAACTTAAACAATGGAAAAAAAGATGCATTTCGCCATTTTTGTATTTTATAATCAATAAAAATATCCATATTGCATGCGTTTTTGACAACATTATCACAGTTATTCAAAAATCAATTTTCTCAAAATTATAAGATTAATTTTTTTAGATTTTTATTTTTTTTTCATTGCACAAAAACACATTCAAAATAACATGATACACATATATATATATATATATAAATATATAATATATATAATAATATATATATAAATTTGTCTTTTTGTAATAAATATAAAAGAACAGTTTGATTTTTTTGGGGTTGTTTTTTATCTCTTGAATTGTTTTACCCCAAATGTTTACTTATAAAAATGATTTTATCAATTATCTTTTTGTATATAATGCGATTTCCTTTTATTTTAGGAAATTTAATAGACGAACCTCTTTTCCTTTCTCTCTCTTTATCCCATCTTCTACTTAAAAATTAAAAAAAAAAATCAGAATGATAAAATTATCATTAGTAACGGTATACTCGTTTTTTACAATTAAAATAAACAACCGAACGAGAAACAGCTAAACATCTTATAAATTTAAAACAATGGAAAAAATGCATATTCGCCATGTTTGTATTTTATAATACGATAAATTAATAATGTCCATATTGTGGTTATTTTTATTGGATACAGTTAAACTATTGTCATCAATTTTTCAGAATTATTTTTTTAAATTCCCCAACTGTAAATTTTTAATGTTGGACAGTGTATATATATATATATATATATATATATATATATTTTAACAGATTATTTGGGGGTTGCACAATCTAGTGTATCTGTACCCCATATATTATATTAAAAAATGATTTTATCAATTATCTCAAATTAGATAATCGAGTTCCTTTTAGAGACTTCAAATTAAAATATTACTAACCTTTTTTCCTTTCTTTATCCTATCTTCTTAAAAAAAAAAAAAAACAGAATGTTAAAATTAAAAATAAGTCATGTATTCATAGATTGCCAAAACAAATAAAAAACGAATAACGGATAAACAATGGAAAAAATGCATATTCATATGTTTGTATTTTATAATACGATAAATAATATGTGAATATATTGTGTGCATTATTATTGGATACAGTTAAAAAATTTTCAGTTTTTTCAAAATCATGTTTATTTTAAATACAGCTGTATATTTCTTAAAAATTGAATATATATAATATTGGTTAATTCCATTCGTCAGGGGCCAGGCAATACATACGCTAATTTTATACTTATTGTGATGATGCGACACTCTTAAAATTAGCTTCAAAATTAGGTTTTCAAAAAGTACATATGCGAGTATATACTGTATTTATTTTTTAGAGTTTAAATGTTTCACATTTACGATCATAACTTTTTGATTCACTTTTGCCCGCTCAGACCTCCATTATTATTTTCTATTATTATTACATTTAATTTCGTATTAAATTATTTATCTTATCTTTGTTGGTTTACACATCTCTGTCAAATTGAAAAAAATACAATTGTTTTGACGAAATTGGATTTGAAAACACGATTAAGAGGCATCACCAGAATGAAAGGGGGACAAATCATTATCTTATTATATATTTCAATAAAACCCAGGTTGTTTGTGTGTGTGTGTTCGTTTATATGTGGGATCGGATTTCCCAAATTTTCAAACAGATTTCAACAAAACTTCACTTTTTTTTACGCAGGTAGTGTTTCTTATTGTCTTGCACACTTTTTTCTTTTTTTTTATATTCAGAATGCCTTAAAAATTCCATTTACAAGACAATTGTTTATAATAAAATTTATTCAATTTGTAGACTCATAAATTTTCTTTGAAAACAATGTTTTTGTTTGAGTTTGAGTTTGGGTTTGACCAATTCGTAAACAAAAAAAAAAAATTAAGACATGCGTGTCCGTCAACCTTAAACAATAATCTTTGTCAATTTTATTTTTTCAGTCTTTATATTGGTCGATACTTGATCTATCTCTTACTGTTTTTCCCCGCTTCAACGCCATTATACTACTTAAAATTGGTAGAAAAAGGAACTTGTCATAATTATTTTTTTGATTTGACTAAAATTCTTAAACCTGTTTTAGTCCCATGGGATGATATTTTACACCCATATTTTTTAAAGTAAATCGTAATTCGTAAAGAAACTTCGACTTTTAAGAAGAAACATATTTAACTGCTCTTTTTTACTCAATGAGGTTTTTGTCTCACGGTTATTATTTGGCACATTTGTCCTTAAATCTAGACGTCAAAAATTAATTTTCGTGAAATCCGAGGTGACTTACGCAGGGTTATTTTTTTTTTTTAATTGTTCTAATCCATTTAAGCGAGTAAGGTTCACCGCAAAATCCGGTATTAATTCTAAAAAAATAAAATAAAAATCCGTAATTAATTATAGATTTCTAGAATTCTGTTGCATTATCATCAGTCCCAGGACCGAGCCCTGTTTTTTTGCTGCGCAACCCCTTGGGCTAAAATAACTGTTATAGTGGAACACACCTATTCTATAGTTAATAGACTCTCCCCACCTATAATAAGTAGGAATAGTAAATGATTCATTCAGTCGCTCACTGGGTCAGTCTGAGTTCAGTCTGAAGTCGGACGACCAGCTGAACAGTTGAACTCTCTGCCTTCGGGCGGGGAGGAACCCGAACGAGGCTACGCCGAAGGGCGGATTCTCTTTCAGAATAACAAACCGACCCTGAACCCGTTTATACGGGTTCAAAAGGGCATATTTTGGCCGAGCCCACGGGCTACGAGATCCCACGTTAAACCGGCCTTGTGCCACATGATGCCCTCGTGGGGGGGGGTGACTAAATACCGTCGCTCAGTGGGTCGGTCAGTCAGTCGATGCCGGACGACCGTTAGTCGGATACTAAAGTATCAGCGACCACAACTAGATTTCTCTGCGTCATTACCTATTATATCAAGTTCCTAACGTTTTGTACGTCGAACCTATTTTAGGACCGACTTAGTACAAATACAAGCCTCCACTGTTAAACCACTCCATAACACCTTCCACATGTTTCGATCGCGTGTCCGTATCTGAGTTAATAGTTGGAGAGGTTTTCATTCATTCGTTTTTTGGCATGGATCAAAAGTAGATCCTGCCGAAAAAATTTCTTTCTAAAAAATTATCTTCATTCTCCTCAAACTTTGGCACAAAAAACACGGACACTTCGGTCTTGTTAGGCGGAGAAACGTTCAAATATTTTTTCCTGATTTCTAGTTAAGAAACCCATCACCTTAATTAACATTGAAATACTTAAATAAGTTAATATTGTCAATTATTCTTCATTCAGTTTTTAGTTACATTTTAAACCTACTACAAAGTTAATTAGCATCCGGCTCAAAATTAAAAATAACGTTATGAAGAAATAACTTTGAATGCCTCAATTTAATCCATATAAAATTGTTATCTAAATAATTCTGATTCGATCCATAAGTTCATTTCCGGCAAAAATACTTGGGCTGAAAATTCTAATTTGAGACATTTGTTTCCATTTTTTTGAAAAAATGATTCAACCAAATTATCTAAGTATCATGAAACATCACTTGAAATGAGTTCTATGATAAACTGTCTTTGGGATATGTTGAAACATCATCTAAGGAAAAAAAAACAAATTTCTTGTCGAAAGTAGACTAAACTTTCTTAATTCAATTGGTGAAACATTGTCAATTATTGCATTTTTGACAAATCTGATATTTCAATTTTTTTTAATAAATTTTTTAAACCAAATTATCAATGTGTTTTTTGTTGGTTTTTTTTTTTGGTGAATCTTCAAACTAATACAATCTAAAACAATTATCTTTCAGTCATGTGCATATGGTTGATTGTTCAGAAGTGGAAAAATTAAACTAATGTTTTCCAAATGTTCCCGTCCTAAATCATCTGCGTTGAGGCAAAAAAGTTTTTAAATAGAATAAGTGGTTCGCTAAATATTTGCGGCTGCCCATAACAAATGATCTAATAAGTAAATAATATTTCTTTAAATAAATAGGGATTAAAATTTCCATTTTCAATAATTTAGGGTCATAATATAATTATTCTCAAAAAAATGAAAAATATTTCAATTATTTTGAAAATGATTCAATTTACTTCATTAAAAAATCCGCGATCAGGCAAATAAACAAAATTGATCATAGGTGCATTAGCAGATTCATACAAGTGCATTCATCGCCTGATAAAAATTATTCAATGAGAACAAAAATTTCCACATTAACAAAAATGCCTTATTAATCTGACCGGCCTATGATGATTTCTGGCCCGCTTTATATTAGTTAGTACAAAATCAGAGGTAATCTATTAATATCATCCTTTGCATTATATAAAAATTATAAATATAGTAACTAATTCTTTTAATTGGAGGAGAGAGTTATCAATGATAATGTTCTCACTTTAATCATGGTTATCTCCTTTTAACCCTCTACACTTTTGATTCTATTTTTTAATGTTTTTTTTATCATATAAAATTTGAGGTACAAACAAATTTAATTCCAAAAATTTTGTAAATATGTAAAAAAAAAAAAAACTGTTGGCAACCACTAATAAATTATGACATATCTTTATTCTTTGAATATATATTCAAAATGAATATATATTGCTTTATTTATATATCAATAGTAATTAGGCAAATAATTATATCAAATTAGATAGAAAATATCAAATAATGTTCTGATTTCAAATCCATGGATTATTTCCTAAAAATATCTGTCTGTGTTTTTTTTTTCTTTAATTTTTAAATGTAATTTTTATGACATAAAATTTGTTGAGGCGCGAGCAAATTTTCATTTCGTAAAAGCGTCCCAGAACAAATCAAAATTAATATATATTTTTACTCGGTCCATTCATGATAACATGATAACAACGATACTTTTTGAAAAAAATATAAATTTATATTTTAAGGAACATTACAGTGACAAATTTCATTAAAATTATGCATAAATAAATAAAATAACATTCACGACATATTTAAAAACTAAATCTCTTTCCCAACGTCATTTTAATAATTCAAAATGCTTCCAAAATTAAAAGTATAGCCATTCAAAAAATTTTTTTAACGTTATAAAAATTCTACTTTATTGTGACTTCCGGTTTTCTTATGGTATCTGATCATCTAATTTCTCTGTCATTGGATTTATATAATAAGATAGTTCTTTATTTGAACCGGTCAATAAATTCTATCGCGCCCTGTTTGCCGTAAAATATGAAGAAGATATTTATAAATGAATTATAATTTACTCTATTAAAAAATTAATTTTTGCAAAAAAACAAAGGAAAACATTTCCTTTTTAAAGCTTTTTATTTATGGAATTAATTTTGTTTATTTACATTTTTTTTTTTATTCTTATTAAATGGAGTTTTTCCACCTCCTCTTGTGTTTTCAATATGTCTTATTTGAGAAATATAATATATTTCAAAAGTAAATAAAAATAATATCAAATAATGAAATCCGCACAAAACGACTAGGAAAGTGTTTTGTAGATAACCAAATCTTAAAAAAAGATAATCCCTCTTTATTCAGTTTTTTTTAGAAAATTAAAAATTTTTAAACTGATTTTTTTATTCTAGTTTAAATTCCATTTTTGGGAGATTATAAATACACTTTAACAAAGAAAAATCTATCTCTCTCTATATATATATATATATATATATATATATATAAATGAATATTTGTTATGAAATTGGACTAAGTCCGAAAATGAAATTAAAATTTTTTAATATAATAAGGCTAATAAAATATACAAATATATATATATATATAATATATATACATATATATATAAAATTTTATGTAAAAAGACAGTAGCGAATATAAATATTTTTACAATAAACATATATATCATGTTAACATATATATATATATATATATATATATATATATATATTTTATCGATGAAACTTTGCTGAATATAATATTAGGATATGTTGATACACACACACACACACACACACACACACACACACACACATAAATACACATATATGTATATTGTGTGTATTAAATATAAATTTTATACTGTTTATGTATATAAAAAAAGAAATAGATACAAAATATGTCAAAATAAAAAGAAAAATTCTGTATTTCAAATTACATTTCAATTTATTTTTGATTTAACCTTGGTATATATATATATATATATATATATATATATATAACAATATTTAAAGTGTGTGTCAGCCGAGTGTGTGTGGTTAATTTGGATATATATATATATATATATATATATATATATATATATATATATATATATATATTAAATATGAATGTAAATGTCTTTCAAAACATATCCAAATATATATTGTAAATATATATACGTAATTTATTTTAAAAAAATTATTTACTTAGAATTAATATATCTTGAAAAATATAAACAAAAACATCTATTTCTATGATATAATATTTTTATACATATATATATATATATAATATATATATATATATATGAAGTATTCATTATGAAAAATCATCTGATTTTTTAACTTGTCAAGTTCCCAAAAAAGGTTCATAAAATCAAAACAGCATAAGCTTCCCCCAATGCCCATATAAAATAGAAACCATTTTATTTCGATGAAAAAATTATCAACACAACTCCCTTTTTTTAAAAAAATTGAAACCGAAACATTGGCCAGAACGTCGGAGAGAAAAAAAAGCAAAATTTTTTCGGACATTACTTAACGGGTTAACATTGGCAGAAATTACGGTACGCCATGTGATAGCGAAAATGATTTTTATTTTATAATTAATTTTTAGTAAACACATAAAAAAAAATATGAGAAATAAACGTAAAAAAAAAAATTAATATCAGTCCTACTATACAACAGTAGAATCTCCTCACGGATGATGAAGAGAATTGCAGCAACAGAAATTGTGTTCTGTATCAGAGGACAAAAATTGTATTAGATTCAAAATAAATATATATAATTCAATTTATATCAAAGGCCGGTTTGACTATATGCAAAAATGTATATTGATCTATGTGTTTACAAATGATAGAGGATTGATGCACTCACAATGCAAAAAAAATATATATAGATCTGTTTAGAGAAATGCCGGTTTTACACTAGATGCAATACGGTATATATAGATCTGCTTAGACAAAGGTCAGGTATACACTAGATTCAAAACGTTATGTATGTATGTCTGATTAACAAACGCTCAATAAATACACTAGATTCAAAAATGTATATATAGATCTGTTTAGACAAAGGTCGGTTTAGTCGTCAGATAGATGCAAAAAAAATATAAAATATTGATCTGGAAAAAAGGCCGATTATACAAAATGCAAAAAGGTATATATAACAATATATAGATCTGTTTAGAAAATTGACAGTTTTAAACTAGATGCAACTGTGGTTTATATATAAATCTGCTTTTTACAAAATTTCAAATATTTGTAGATTCAAAACGTTATATATATGTATGTCTGATTAGACAACGCTCGGGTTTACACTAGATTAAAAAATGTATATAGAGATCTGTTTATACAAAGGTCGGTTTTACAATAGATTCAAAAAAGTGCATATAGGTCTGATTAGATAAAGATCGTGTTTACACTAGATTGAAAGAGGAATATATAGATATGCTTAGAGAAATGTCGGGATAACACAAGATTCAAATATGTATATACAGGACTGCTTAGACAAAGTCAGGTTTACACTAGATTCAAAAAGTTATATATTGGTCTGGTTAATGACAAAAGGTCATGGTTTACATTCGCATATAATCATATATATATATATATATATATATATATATATAAATATAGAGAGAGAGAGAGATCTATAGACAATGGTCCGAATTACACTAGATTCAAAATGTATATATACGTCTGCTTAGACAATGTTGGTTTTACACTAGATTGAAAAAGTTATACATAGATCTGATTAGACAAATGTTGGGTTTACACTAGATTCAAACATGTATATATAGGTTTAATTAGACAAAGTTGGGTTTACAGTAGATTCAAAAAGGTATATATTAGGTCTGCTTAGACAAATGTCGGGTTTATATTAGATTCAAAAAGTTATATATAGATCTGCTTAGACAAATAGATAGTTTTAAAAGATTCAAAAAAAATTATATTTGTAGGTCTAATTATACAAAGGTCTAATTACAAAAATTCAATAAAACCAAGTACCAGATCTGATTTTATAAATTCAGTTTCATGATAGATTTTTAAAATAATATAAATATATATAAATATAAAAAAAAAAGTTTATATATAAATATAAATATATATAAACTATAGCATGTATATATATATATATATATATGTGTGTGTGTGTGTGTTTGTGTGTGTGTGTGTGAAAAATTCTGTATATAAATATATATATATATTTATATATATATATATATATTATCTGCATATGGAACCTCAATTAAACAAAAAATATCAGATTTATTGTAAAATATAATTCGCAAAATAATAAATATATTTTTATATATATAAACATTCATTTATCCAAAAATATATATAAGGTTCAATATATATATTTATTTATATAAATTATATATATTAGCGGCTATATATTTATATATAGCACTATTTATAAAAATAAAATATCTATTTGGAATTTTTGATTATATTTCTTACTGGATCAGAGAAAAAACACACAACATTTCACATTTTACACAACAAACACACACACACCATATATATATATATATATATATATATATATATATACATTGAATGAAGATCGTTTAGTTTCAACTAAATTCAGAAAGAAGAAATATGTAATGAATTAAACCTGGTAAATATTTATTCAATTCAAAAAAAAATTCAACAAAATCTAAATTTCCCCTTGAAAAACGTCATATTTCTACTCCTTGAATATTTATATTTATTTATAAGAAAATAAAATTTTATAATTTTGCATATAGATAATTCTTAACATTTTCTAAAGACAACGACAAAACTATCTATAGTTTTATTGAATATATAATTCAACTTTTAAGTATTTTTCAAAATTTTGGATATTTCACCGGTTTATCTACATTTAGAAAACTTAACATAGAAATGGTTTATTCTATTGTCAATAAGGTATTTATTATTCACCCCCTAGAATAGAATGGGAACTGCCTGGACACAAACTTTTAACAGGAACTCAAAGATAGACATAGATCTGGTTTACACCAGAGTCAAAAAAAGGATATATAGATCAGATTTATATCCAGTTCATGAAGTAAACACTCGGAATATGTTGTGAATAAGTATATTTGCCGATCTTCAATTGATATAGTCCTTTATTCTAAGACCTGCCAATCCAATCTTGTATTATAATCAAAGTACATGTATAGGAGACTTGGAGTTTCGACAAATCACTGACATTTTAGAAACCATTATATCAATATATAATGTTCCTTTTTGAATAATATCCTTTCACAGATTCAATAATATTCGAAGAAATTTATATCAATATATATATATATATATTTAAGTAATTTATCATATATATAATATAATGTTATTAAAACATCTTTTTGTATTGACCAGAAGTGAGGGCAAGATCTAAAAGGTCAACCAATCTAACAGTGAATCTCATTCCATATTTCATTTTTCTAATGTAGGTTCCTTTTCATTGTTGTTAATAGAAATCTTCAGGCCAAAAAATTACCTTCAAAATTTTATAAAAAATCAATTTATTAATTTGTCTTTTGTGTTACGTCGAAAAAACACATTTATATCTATTATATATATATATATATATATATATATATATATATATATATATATATATATATATATGTTATCTAGCGCACATTTTTCCCTTTCTTTTGAAGGGCTTCAAAGTCTATTTTCGACATAAAATATCAGATCTGAAACACATAAAATGGATGCTTTACCTGTTTTCTATTTTAAAATTTGGTTTTCTATAAAATGTTCAAATTATACTTCCCTTTTCTAACGTTCAAGTTATTTTTTTCTATAATGAACCTACACGCCTATTTCAAAAAAAATGGATACCAATTTAATTAAAAGTAAAAAATAAATTTTTATTTTTAAATATAAATTTTTAAGACAAATCCCTCTTCAAAACATAGAATCACTTCGCCATATTAAAACAATATCCTGTAATTTCTTATTTATTTATTTACTTAGTTTTTTATGTAGGTTATCAAGTAGGAACAGTTAGAAATTAGTAACAATAAGTAAAAATGTGATACAACAATTATAACAATATAGACTGTAATAAAAATATATGTGACGGATAGAAGATTCGTTCCTACCGTAGATCTTATTAGGCACAATAAGAGATTAACAATAATAACTAATAATAAAATAGAACAATTATAACAATATAGACTGTAATAAAAGTTATGTAACGGATAGAAGATTCGTTCCTACCGTAGATCTTATTAGGCACAATAAAAATTAACAATAATAACTAATAATAAAATAGAACAATTATAACAATATAGACTGTAATAAAAGTTATGTGACGGATTGAAGATTCGTTCCTACCGTAGATCTTATTAGGCACAATAAAGATTAACAACAATAAAATAATAAAAAATAGAACAATTATAATAATATAGACTGTAATAAAAAGTTATAAAACGGATAGAAGATTCGTTCCTTTCTTAGTAGATCTTATTAGACAAATAATTAGATTAACAATAATAACTAATAATAAAATAGAACAATTATAACAATATAGACTGTAATAAAAGTTATGTGACGGATAGAAGATTCGTTTACTTACCGTAGATCTTATTATTACAATAAAGAGATTAACAATAATATTAATAATAAAATAGAACATTATTTATAACTAATATAGATTTATATAAAAATTTCGGCTGTTAAATAATTTGTTCTTATTAGGCACAATAATATATTAACAACAATAACTAATAATAAAACAATTGATAATAAAATTATAATACTATATAAATAAATACAATTATAAAATTCATTTCACATTTTTTTTAAAATTAAAAGATTTAGCAAATGTCTGTTAATAAATTAATTTTCTGTCTAAAATAATTTAAATAAATATTATTATGACAAAATTTTTACATTTCGTTCTTGAAAAAATATTTCTTTTTTAGAACAATAAAGAATTAACAACAATAAATTCAATAAAGAAAATAGGCTCATTTAGACTTTTATAAAGTTATAAAATTTTTTATTATTCAATAACGTAGGGATTAATATATATTATATTTATATATATATATATATATATATATATATATATATATATATTTAAAGAATAGTAAAATATTTCATTTTATGTGTAGATTAATTTTTTTTACAAAATGTTTAATAACTAAAAAAAAAAAACACTACACTAATTGAGTTTTTTTTTCCAGGTTTTCAGATAAGACTTTTAGCCATCTTGACACCATTTGTCTCTGAAAATCACTTTTTAAAAAAAACATTTTCAGTTATTCAGTTTTAAAAGAGAACAGATTAAAATCGTTTTGTTTCATTCCCCTATATATCTTTAAAATGAATAATGGTGAGAAGGAAAGTTTCATAACTTTTAGTATTGGTACAAAAGATTTATAACCTGGCTTCCATCTTAAAGTCCATTCAAGAACCATCAAAAACGGTGAATAAGTTTAAAAAATTTAAAACAGTAGAGAAAAAACTGGATCAGGAGGTCACAACAAAGAGGGATCATCATTTCAACTTAAAGCTAAAAGAGATCAATTAGAAAAATCCAACTCAACCAATAAGACATTTAAAAAAAAAAATTCGAGAGAGTCCTTGGTATTATCACAAATCCTTAAAGTTTTAAAACAAACATCTTGAATTAAAATGGAAAATTAACCTGGAATGATATATATATATAAATAAGTTAACCAACTAGGACATTTAATCATCTTCCGTTTTAAATTTAGACACCCCAACCTTTACCCTAAACTTGAAATCTGTATAATGTAATATATATATGATACAAATTATTAACACCTTACATGCTGTTTATTTAAACAATTGCTCTAGCCGTTACCATAGAAATTTTGATTTCAATAATGAATATACTATTAAAAAACGTAAAAATCTGTAAATAAGTTATTCAAAAAAAAATTTCGCTTGAAGATGGAACAGAGCTTAAAAACTTTAATTCAATTTAATTCAAATAATTATATTGAAGTTTTTGTTCTTGTTTTGAAACATGAAACAATTATGTAACAATTGCTGGAATCATATTTTTAAATAAATAATTATATATTTATATCTACTTTTGTATCATATATTTTTTAAAAATAATAAAAAAAAAACTAAAGAACTTTGGATTATTTACCTAACGAGTTCTTTCCTATTTTCTATATATTTTTTACACACACACACACACACACACACACACACACATATATATATATATATATATATATATATATATATATAGGATATATAATATAGATCCAATTCCAGGATCATTTTTAAATTAATCAAGAACTATATATATATATATATATAATATATATATATATATTATATATAAAATTTATTTTAAAATAGATAATAAATGAGATTTTTAGAGTATTATTCTATTAAAAATATTAATTATTTAAGACGTTTGAATTATATTTCATCAAAACAAATGGTAAAATAATTAATAATTATGCATTTTAATATTAAAAACGGATTAATAATATATATAAATAATATATAAATTTTTATATATTATATATAATATATTCTTTATAAATATAAAACATTTTCAAATCCATTTTAAAAATATAAATTTGCATTTATTTAAAAAAAATATTATTTTTTATTAAAATTTTATTTTCAAAATTCAACAATTTAGACGAAAAAATTTATTTATAAATAGAAGTGATTTTCAAAAAACAAAATTCATTTGAATTGTACTTGTCCAACATTGAAAAGAAAAACCCCTGAATTTTAATTTTTATGTTTTTCCAACATTAAATAAATAATAAATATAAATGCGGTATATATAATCAATTAAATTACTAAAGCAGGGATTCTATACATTTATTTAAGAATTCAAGAAATTAAATCGTTTATCATGAACTCCACAAGTTTCTCACTAATTATTTTAAAACGATTTTGGAAAAATAAAAAAAATTATAAAAAATATTAATTATTTGGAAATTGTAAAATAATGATATTTTGTCCAATTAATCAAATACATTTATTTATATATATATATATATATATATGTATTTTGCAAATATATTTGAATATATGAATAAAAAATAACATTATTTTTTATAACTATTTTAATAGATATAATTATGATGCACCAGAACCCCAGCAAAGAACGATACACATAATAAATGTGATCCTTTTAAAAAAAGAAAACAGATTTATTTTATATTGTATCATTTTTCAAAATTTCAAGATTGAGACACCAAAATTCACCTGGCCCCCAAAGACGGTAAATTCCCAATATGTAAAGATTTTATTCTGAAGGTGGAAAATTAATCATAATGTTTGTTTTTTTTAATTTATCCATTTCATGCTTTTGATAATCAATCCACTGTGCCCTTTCTCTTAAATTTAAATTTTTTTTTGTTATATAATATGGATATGAATATTTATTATTGGGGAAAGGCCATTTCGTATAGGGTTAATTTATATTACTATATATCCCTATATAAATATTCAGAGATTTTGAAACTTTAATTAAAAATTATAAATATATTTTTTTCTAAATTTTAGAAAATTATTGTGTAAAAAACCTGTATAATAAAATATTCTTTGGTAAAGGTGAGCGTAAAAAAAATATTATTGCTGAGTAATGCAAAAGTTTTTTACTTGAATTTTTTTAAATCATTAAAAATATAATTTAAATAAATATTTAATGCATTTTTTATATTTAATATTAAAATTTTTTTATTAAAAATGTTTAATGGATTTTAAAGGACGCTGAAAATTTTTGAAACATTTTGTCAAAAGCAGATTTATTAAATGTTTTGACATTTTATAAATTTTCCATAAATATTTAATTTTTATATATTTAATAATTATTTTTTTAAAATTATATATATATATAAAAATATTCTTGTGGTGTTCTTTAATTTATGCAAAAAAAATTTGATAGTATAAAAAATTGAAAAAAATGAGTTTAAAATAAATGTTTTATGGAAACTTCAATATATAAGACATCAAAGAAGATTAAATTTTTTGTGTAGTGCCTTAAGATTTTCAATATAATATTTAATTTTAATTAAAATTTATTTAATGAAAAAGCTTTAATGTTTTTTCATTTTTCACTGGGTTTACAATTTGATATCAAATTTGAAAAATTGATTTTAATTTTTAAAAATTTAAATTAAAATATTGCTAAAAATGCAATTAATATTTTATATTTTTTATAATTTTTCCTTTTTCTCGTTCTTATGAAATTAATTTTTTAAATTTAAATTTTACTCATTGTATTTTATTTTAAATGTTTTTTATATATTATATATATTTAAATATTTTTATATGTAAAACATTTTTATGAATACATATTCATTACGTATTTTTCCATATAAATAATTTTAATGAAATATAAGATTTTTATGATTTCATTAATGATATTATTTTTTTGTTCTTTCAACATCCATTTATTTAAATGTATTATAAACGTATTTTTTTTGTATTTTATGAAAATGCCTAATATAATAAAAAAATTCTAAATGAAAATTTCCAAAAATTTTTGGAAAAATTCATAATTTTGTCCTTTTTAAGCTTTCATGATTATTGTTGAATGTCCAGATTTGTTTGGCTTTACCCAATTGAAGCTGCTGTTGATCTTTAAATGATATTTATCACATTTGCTTCCATTTTTTTTTTTTCATTTGGAATTTCCCCAAAATATAAAAAGTCAAATCCATATTCCTGACAAAATTTTAAATTGAAAACATTTTTGTCATTTTTTTTAAGATTAAACGTCATATTCATATGTGTATGTATTTTTACAATAAATTATATATATATCTTGTATATGATATGAAAAAATATTAGTATTAATTGAAATATTATTCATGAAAAGCTAAGAAATTGCATGCTCTTTTTCCTGTTCCAAATTTGAATTCTTTAAAGAAATCCTTAATTAATATACATTTATATCATCTTCCAGCTTTAAAAAAAGACACCCCAAAATATATATAAACACATCTGTGAATGTAACTTTATACTGATACAAATTATTAACAACTTTTTTATTTTTATTTAAACAATTGTTCTAAAATTTACCATAAAATTTTGATTTCAATAATGAATATACTATTAAAAGACGTAAATTTCAGAAATAAGTTATTCCAAAAAAAAAAACTCGCTTGAAAGATGGAACAGAGCTTAGTACTTTAATTCAATTTAATTCAAATAATTATATTGAAGTTTTTAGCTCTTGTTTTGAAACATGAAACATTATGTAGCGTGTTGGAATCATATTTTTAAATAAATAATTATATTTATGCTCTACTTTTGTATCGAGCACTATTTTTTTTAAAATAATAACAAAAATACTAAAGAACTTTGGATTATTTACCTAAGGAAGTTCTTTCCTATTTTCTTTATTTTTTCTCACACACACACACACACACACACATATATATATATATATATATATATATATATATATATATATATATATATATATATATATATATATATTATTCTTTATATCATTTTTAATTAATCAAGGTCATATATATATATATATAAATATATATATATATATATATATATTTAATTTTATTTCAATCCTATATATTTTAAAATTATAAATAAAATTCTATTATTAACTTCATGATTTTCATGTATTTTTTGTTTGTGATTTCTTTCATCAAAATGCAAATTATAAACCATTAGTTTTAAATAATTATGTTTATATTATTCAACTGTAGAGTTTTAATAGTATTATAAAAACACGTGGATTTTCCCAAGATATCTTTAATCCTTTTAAGATAAAACGGTTTAAATCAAATTCTAACAAATGGGCCATTTTGCAATTTATTTAAAAAAATTAAAAGAAATTTTGTTGGATTTCATATATTTATTTAATATAATGTTTTTAATATTTGAATATATTTGTTATTGATGTTAAAACATTTTATATAAATGAACTTCGCATTATTTTTGTATTAAAAATCTTAGAATTTTTTTTTATGATTGCCTAAAATGATATATGAATTAAATTGAAACAGGCAATTTTTCCGATATTCTGAAATTTTTCATTAATTATTAAAAGGTGTAATTAAACCATTATAATTTTTTCTTATCAAAACCTATTTTTTTATTTCTAAATTCTAAATTTATATATGATTGATTTTTTTAAAACAGCTTTATATATGTCTAATGATTTTACCTTTCAAATTGTTATTTGAAAATAAAATGTTGATAATTTAATTGTCAATTTATTTAAATTAAAAGAATTTTATGATGGTGGTTTGATTTAAAATACGCATTTATATTTTATGTTTATATAGATTTAATTTCTATCTTCATCTCTTTTTTCTCTTTCTCTCCATATATATATATATATATATATATATATATATATATATATATATATATATATATATATAAACTATAAACCAAGACAAACCTGCCAAAAGAAATTTTCATTATTCTATATTTTTTATCCGCTTTGAAAGAAATGAACATTAAACAATTGTCTTTAACATTCTCGGTTTAATAATAAAAATTTTACTTACCACCGTATTTGCTTCACTTTTATTTAGTTATTTTGCCTACTTGTCGGTTTTTTGATTGGGCTTTTAACTTGCATGCTAAAACTAAATTTCCACGCCTAATGTACATGTTCTTTGTTTTTTTAAAGTTTTTTTTTTGGAAATTTTTCAAAACCGAAAGTTTTCCGAACAGAGCATAATTTCTTTATAGTTGTTTAGATTATTCCTAAAATATATATATATATATATATAAATAAAGTTTTTCTATTTTCTAAAAATTAATTTTCAAACAAATTGTTTTATGATAGTGAAAAGTTAAAAAAAGTTTAAAAAAACCCAGAAATTTCCCTTTTAGATTTTAAATTCATCATTTCCCTTAAAATCTTTTCAAAAAGAAAAAAACCCAATAAAAACGAATTCACTAAGTATGAGAAAAAATCTAAAATAAATAAAAACTTTTCTTCTTTTTTAATATTTATCAATTTCAAATGTTTAAAAAACATGAACTTCAAAAACAACCCCAGTGGTAAAACCTCGGCAGGTAACCTGGCAAAAATATGAATTTCAACGATTTAAAATTTAAATATTGGTCAAAACTCAATCAATCCAAAAAAAATATGTTAACCAAATTTTCTCTGATATTTTACCTTTATAATAAGTTCATTTGGGTAATATATAAATAATAATATATATTTATATATATTATTACATTTATATATATATATATATATATATATATATATTTATATTTATACACAACACACAACAAACATATATATATATATATATATATATATATATATATATATATATATAATATAGATAGATAGATAAATAATTTATTAATATTATTTTTTTATATTATACATATGCAAAATATATAAATATAAATATAAATATTGTATATTTTAAAAAAAATTCAAACAGGAAGAATCCAGGTAGAACTTTTGTCCATATTTACTATAAATATACATATATAATAAATATTTGAAAAGACTAATATTCCATTTCATAATTTATTCCATTGGAAATAAAATACGATCCAATTCATTAGACCTACAAATTGATATTATATATATATATATATATATATATATATATATATATATATATAAAATTATAAATTATATATTTACATTTTGATGATCATATCCATTATATGGAATATTCTAAGAAAGAAAGAAAGAAACTAAAGAAAGAAAGATAAAATTGGTTCATTTTAAAATGATATTTATCTTTAAAAGCAAATCAAATGTTGAGATCCTAGCACGAACGATACTGGCGAAAAGAAGGCCTTTTCTATATGTTTTGAAATTATTTGCATTTCACGTGACATGAATAAGAGATCGTGACGCTTTATCCGACGAAAAATTTTTTCGAGAATTGTAAACTTCTTTTATCTTCCTCTTAATTCAAGAAAAAATTTTAAATGCAGGAAAATGAACTAGAAATTTCATTTGGGACGATACAATAATTTCATAAAGGAAAAATTTTTAAATTTTCAAAAAAAAAAGCAAACTGAAATTTAATGAATAAAATTACAGATTTCTTAAAAAACTTGTTTTTCATTTTAGAAACGGCTAATATTTATTCAAATTGAATTTATAAATGAAAAATTCTGGTAAAATTATGAAATAGGCTGGTCTTGAAGAAAAAATTTTTTAACATTTTTTATTAACGAAAGAATTTCATGCAATTGGGACGGAAGAAAATAGAGAAAAAGTTAAATGGAAAATTAAGTTATAAGGAAAAATTTTAAATGAAGGAAAATAAGATAAAAAAAAAAGTAAAGGAAAAAAGATTTAAATTGAAATCAAAAATTTATAGTTTTTTATTAGAAAGAAAACCATATTCAAACAATGAAATCAAAGAAATAAATGAAGATAGCATAGAAAAAAAAATTACTCCAAGGAAATAAATTTTTTGTAAATTTATTTAATCATTTTAAATTATATGACTAAATAAAAGAAATTTGGAAAGAAAGTGAATTAGTTGAACAAATTTCAAGAAAAAAAACAATGAAATTTTTTCCTGAAATTTTCCCTTAAAAAATTTATGAAAATTTTAAAAAATTTTGAAAATTAAAGAAAAAAAAAACGATTCTTTTGGAAAGAAAAATTAAATTGTTTCTTTAAGATTTAGAAAAGATGAAAATTTTAATAAAAATAAAAGAAAAATGGCCAATGATTTCTTGAAAAATAAAAAAGAAAGAAAAAAAGAAAAAAAAGAAAGACAAAATTAAGGTAACCAAGAAAGAAAGAAAGAAATTTTTAAACTTTAGGAAAAAAAAAAACTTAAGATAAAGAAAAAAAAAATTTTTTGAAAAAATTTTTTAAAACTAAAAAAAATTTCAAAAAAAAAAAGAAACCATAAAAAAAAGGAAAATTTTTTTTGAAAATTAAAAAAAAAGCAAAATAAAATAAAAACCTTGAAATAAAAATTAAACAATGAATATATTGAAAATCAAAATGAATTCAAAAAATGAAAAAGAAAAGATTAAGAAAAAATAGCAAAAAAAAAAAGAAACAAATTTCAATTTAAAATAAAAACAAAATTCTTTTTAATAAAGAAAAGAAAAATACTCCAAAAATTTAAACGAAAAAATTAAAAAATGTTTAACAAAAATAACGTGAAAAAAAAATGATTCTATTTAAAACATGAAAATGAAAAGAAAAAAAAGAAATGAAAAAAAAAACTTTCGCAGAAAATCTAATAAAAATAAAATCTTTGTTTTTTGTTTAAAAGAAAAAAAGAAAAAAAAAAAAGAAAAAATAATTTAAAAAAAAAAAAAAAATAAAAAATTGTAAAAGAAAGAACCGAATTTCTAAAAGAATATTAAAGATAAAAAAAAAAAAGAAAAGAAAGTGATGATTTAAAAAAACAAATTTCTCAAATTTTCAACTAAATTTCAAACAGAATAAAAATGGAAGAAAGAAAAAGATCGTAAAAGAGGAACGAAAGAAATAATTTAAAATAAACTCAAAATAAAGGACAGTGAAAGAATAAAATATATTTTCCAGAAGAAATAGGAAAAATATATTTAAAAAATTCCTTTTCGATGAACCAAAAATGTGAAATAAATAACGAAAAATAAACAAAGATTTATTAAAAAAAAAAAAAACAAAGAGAAAAAAATTAAAATTAAAAAGGAACCTCACTCGTAAAAGTGAACGACTCAAAGTTTTATGAACATAAAATGAAAAAAAAAAAATAGAAAGAAAATGGAACAAAATAAAGTGAGTGAAAAGGAAAAATAAACGAAAGAAAGAAAAAGCAAAACTAATTTTATTTTAAAAAAATTATTCAAAACAATAACCTATATTCTACTTGGATCAAAAGGTTTGTCACCAGACATTTTTCTCAAAAAAAATACCCCTTTTTTCATCAATTTACACAAAATCATTACTAATTTTGAATGTGGTTTCGCTATTTAATCTTGTCTCAAAAAAGAACATGATAAAAAAACCACCAACTAACTATAATAACTAGCACAACCACAAAAACCGCAAATAAAGATAAATCGATATCCCACCACCATCTTGTCTTCGAAGACACGTATTTTCAGCTGTGCAGATAGGACGCCATATTTGTTTACATGTAAGGTTTCTTTTTTTTTATTTCTGTAGTTATTATCTTTTACGATATTTTTTTTTTTTTTTTTTTATATACTTATATATTTTTTTTGTCGTTTCATTATTTTATTGTGTATGTGTGCGTGTCAGAATGGCTTTTTAAAACTATTATGTGGTATTTTAAATACACAACTCTAAAATTCAAAAACATTTACAATTAAATATTTTTTTTAAAAACAGGACAATGAAAACAGTATTCATAAAATCTTTCTATTGTCTTTTAATATACAGATTTCAATACCCCCCAAACTAAAACCTAAGGTTGGCAAAAATATAGGAGGTGTTTTAGGCAATATATGGCTTTTGTATCTATATTCATTGAAAAATACATTAAGATAGAAATCTTTTTTTCTCGTCGATAGATAACTTCGATCACCCTGGGATAAAACTGGACTAATTTCGTGGTTGTCCTTCTAAATTGGTGGTTTTATGCCACCTCCAGATAGAGTTCCATTTTCAGAGGAGAGATCGACGTTTGATCTGTTATAAGACTGTCCCCACGTTCCACTGGGTAGAAAATTCGGACCACAAAAAACTTTGTTTCGAAAAAACGCTAGATCTAGCGTATGTCAAGATTTGCTACTGGAAATGGGCAATCTGTCTTTCTGGACAAGCGAGACTTCCGCTTTTTTAATTATTTTAAAGAATACGTTTTTTTAAAACCCTGTATTAAGATGTATTATACGTCATTAATTCATTCAACAAATTTTGTTTAAGTCAAAATAAATTGTATGGCGCCCCAGATGCAGATGTGGAAATATCCATCGATGATTTTGGTTTATATCCTCTTCCTGTCGTCATTTATTTAATTTTTTTTTCACGGCATGCACACCATTAACGACATCATCAAAAGAGGTTTGGATGCAGCTGGGTTCCTTCCCAAATCGAACCCGTAGGCCTTGACCGCTGGTGATGGAAAGCAGCCGGATGGCATTACCATTTTCCCTTTTAAATGGGGGTCGTTGATTTGGGATGCGACCTGTGCGGATA
This sequence comes from Acanthosepion pharaonis, assembly GCA_903632075.3. Classification (NCBI taxonomy): domain Eukaryota; kingdom Metazoa; phylum Mollusca; class Cephalopoda; order Sepiida; family Sepiidae; genus Acanthosepion; species Acanthosepion pharaonis. The sequence continues at coordinate 852,524 of CAHIKZ030001414.1, read as the reverse complement.
CATTTTCGGTCGGTAATTTGATCAGGTCCACGGTTGAGCCAGGATCCGTCGCCCGGGACGCAAGATGAAAAAAAAAAATAGTTAAATATTCTTCTCTTGCCGATAGATTTTTTTTTTACTCCTGTGGCAGTGGAGACTTCAGGGGTTATTGGCCCTCGTTCGATGGCGTTCCTTCGGAGGATTGGCGCGATTGCGTCTTGATTAAGGGACGAGCCTTGCGAAACGGAGTGGCTCTTGCAGTGTGTCTCACTGGCGATGGTTCGAGGTAATGCTTTCTCCATCATTGCGACTGGCAGAGGTTAAAAAAAAATTGTTTATTGTTACATTGTTCTGAAATTGTCATCAGTGGTCAACTGTAATTGTTTTGTTTCAATAAATTTTAATTTGTTAAAAAAAATTAAAAACAAATTCTTGATAATAATGCTCAAAGATCAACAAACAAAACGACAATTACTTAAAAAAAAAATAAACAAGTTCCGTCAAAACAAAATGTTTCTTTTTTTTTCTATATTTTTAAAGGTAATTTTGGAGAAAGCATTAAGATGACATCAAAAGTGAGACTACCTTTCAAGAATTCTCCTTTCATTAAATTGTTTGGATGCAGCTGGGTTTCCTTCCCAAATCGAACCCGTAGGCCTCGACCGCGGATGAAAAGAAAGCCCGGATGGCATTACCATTTTCCCTTTTAAAATGGGTTAGTCGTTGATTTGGGATGCGACCTGTGCGGATACATTTTCGACCGGTAATTTGATCAGGTCCGCGTTGAGCCAGGATCCGTTGCCCGGGACGCAGAGATAAAAAAAAAAAAAAAAAAAAACAAATAGTTAAATATTCTTCTCTTGCTGATAGATTTTTTTTTACTCCTGTGGCAGTGGAGACTTCAGGGTTATTGGCCCTCGTTCGATGGCGTTCCTTCGGAGGATTGGCGCGATAGCGTCTCGATTAAGGGACGAGCTTCGCGAAACAACATGCGCGTCTCAAAGCGATGGTTACAGATGGTTCAAAAGATTAATTTGATTTTTCCCATTTGCATATTTAAAAATAATTTTAATTATTATAAATATTAAATTTGATTAATCGAACAATAAATTTATGCGAAAGCTTAAGAACGCCTGTTATTCGGCTTCGTTTTAATCTATCTGTATATAAAATTCCGTTCGTCAAACTTATTTGGAAATTAGCTATAAAGTTCTACTGATTTTATTTACGGGAAGTGCAGACATCCATCCATTTGCACAATTTCGTCAAGGTTGGTTATGATTGCTTTCCGTCTTTGGCTTTCTCCTCAATATGCCTTTTGGAAAACAGATTTACTAAGCTTTATTTCCTTTTACAATTGGTTTTTTAGGACAATATTAGTAAAAAAAAAAATTCATTCATTTTTTTTTGGAAAAATTAAACGTTTTTTTTATTTCATATAGAAAAAAAATTTAAAGATTAAAATAACAAATAACTTCTATATAATAAATGCAAATGTCAGTATGTCACTGTGTAAATACTTTTTTACATTAACTCCTGAAGGTCTTTTGCATATCAAGATTTTGGAATCAAAAATATTCTGTGAAAAAATTAAAAAAATTCCAGAAAAGATCCCAAAATCCTCTAATTTTTTATTTCCTAGGTTTTCATTACTGTTGTTGTTTTTTTTTCCGCCATCTTGGCTTCTAAAAAAAAAAACAATTAAAGGGGAGAATTTGACTCTTTAAACATTCATAATAGCTCATATTCAAATGAAAAAAAAATACTGTTCTCAACTTACAGTGTTTCAAAATAAAGTTTTCCGTGTTTTCAACTTTACTCTTAGAGGCCGTATCCCAACATATACCATTTTGGAATCAGGCTGACTCTGTGAGCTAATTAAAAATATTCCGGGCCAGATTCGGGCCCTCAATCCTGAAATTTTGGATTCCCAAATTTTCATTACTTCGATTGTTTTCAGCAATGTTTTACGTGATGTTTAGCGACGGATTTTTCTACGAAAACAATTTCTATAATTTTGAAATGAATTTGGGAATAATCGAAATTTATTGCGAAATCCAGCGAAAGTCACGTATGAATTACAAATAATTTTTTCTACAGAAAGTAAGGACCTACGTACATCAAATTGTCGTTAAATTAAGTGACGATAGAAGAATTATCGTTAAACGTTTAATAGGCAAATTTAAATATTGATGTAATACTTATATGCAGCGATTTTGAGTTCTTCTGTAGTTTATTGTTGCCTATCGCATCTACCCCTCCCTAACTATTGTGATTAAGGTCCAATCAAGAGCCCTCCACAAGAGCTAAATGCCACCCGATAGGACGGCTTTTAAGCTAGAATTTGATAAAAATACAATATTGTTTTTTTGCATATTTTTTATATATACAAGAATCCAGTTACCATTCCGCCCTTTGTTTGAGAGAACTATAAACAAATCACAGGGACAAACGATTAAAAAAAATTGGAATTTCGTAAGAAACAGAAATATTTACGCATAGCCAGTTGTACGTTGCACGCTCAAGAGTAAGAAATCCTCCGAATTTATTCTTCGCTGTTATAAAAGGAAAAGGGGGAAAAAGAAGTTTTCTTAAGAAATATTCTTAACTATGAAGTCCTACAAAAGAAAATTAAATTAAAGAAATTATTAAACCAATAAGTGGGGTTTTGACAAAGTATTTTTCCAAACAAGTCAGCTTATTCAAATTTTAAAATTTATCAAATTTATGAAAATTAAACTTAAATTACACATCTTTTATGTGTCCTTTACACTGCAGGACGTAGGCGATACATGGCTCTCCACATATCCTCTCCTCTTGTAGCTCTTAGCAAGGTTTATCTTTTCACCATCTCCGTTCTGCCATCCATCTACAAAAGCTTGTTAGGTAGATGTGTGTGATCATAGCTCTCCACAATTTCCTATTCCTTTTAAAACCAAGCAATGTTTACCTTCTTACCATCCCTCCTATCCTCTGTTCACAGCAATTTATAAAAAGCTCGTTACGTAGGTTACTCCCCGTTTCCTTCTGTGCCTTCAGAGCGTGTGCGAACATAGCTCTCCACAGCTTCCTATCCATTATTAGAGCTAAGCAATATTAATCTCCTTACTACAACCAAGTTAGGCAGGCTGCTCGCTGTTTCTCTATGTCCTTTCAGTACTTGTGTGATCACAGCTCTCCACAGCTTTCTCTCTTTTTTCGAGCAAAGCTATATTCAGTCTATATACTGCCATCAATGTACACAAGCTCGTTAGGTAGGTTGCTCGCTGTTTCTCTCTGTCTCTTCAGAATGTCTGTGATCATAGCCCTCCAAAACTTCCTATCTTTTATTAGAACTAATCAATATTTTCACTCTTATTATACCTCCCACTATCTGTTCAGCCATCCATTTGCACAAGCTCGCGAGGTACGTTATTGATTGCTTTCCGTCTGTGGCTACTCTCCTCAATATGCCTTGTGAGTGTCAGATTTACTAAGCTCTCTTTCCTCATTATTTGTCCTAGAAAGTTCAGTTGTCTCTTGGTTTTACCCAATAAGAGCCCAAGAAAAACTCAAGTTAGAGGGTTACTGAATAGTTTTATATGAGTGTAAGAGAAGGCAAGAAGTGCAAATTATGACGTTATCTAGGATAAATAACTTTGGCCTTGAAGAAGTTAAGAGGTCAAGAAACGTCTTCTCGGAGTATATTTCACAAAGCATGAGCCTCTTTCTGGTTCTACGCTAAACTGTCCTTCTAGTTCGCATTTCTCTATGACTTCCTCGTTGGTCACATGTTTCGTATATGGTATTCTGAGGATGCTGTAGAACCACATCTGCTCTGCTACAAGTCTGTACTTCAACTTTGAGGAAATTGCCCAATATTCACTGCCATATAGGAGGATTGATATTACATAGCAGGTCAGCACTCTTTTCTTTGTTTCTCTTGCTTCAAGTCTCCTCTTCATCTGTGAGGAAATTGTCCAGCATTCACTGCCATATAGGAGGATTGATATTACATAACAGTTCATCACTCTTTTCTTTGTTTCTCTTGCTTCAAGTCTTTTCTTCATCTGTGAGGAAATTGTCCAGCATTCACTGCCATATAGGAGGATTGATATTACATTGCAGTTCAGCAATCTTTTTCTTTGTTTCTCTTGCTTCAAGTCTCCTCTTCATCTGTGAGGATATTGTCCAGTATTCACTGCCATATAGGAGGATTGATATTACATAGTTTTCATCCTCTTTTCTTTGTTTCTCTTGCTTCAAGTCTCCTCTTTCATCTGTGAGGAAATTGTCCAGCATTCACTGCCATATGGGAGGATTGATCATTACATTGCAGTTCAGCACTCTTTTCTTTGTTTCTCTTGCTTCAAGTCTCCTCTTCATCTGTGAGGAAATTGTCCAGCATTCACTTTTCACATATACGAGGATTGATATTACATTTGCAGTTCAGCACTCTTTTCTTTGTTTCTCTTGCTTCAAGTCTCCTCTTCATCTGTGAGGAAATTGTCCAGCATTCACTGCTATATAGGAGGATTGATATTACATAGCAGTTCAGCACCCTTTTCTTTGTTTCTATTGCTTCAAGTCTCCTCTTCATCTGTGAGGAAATTGTCCAGCATTCACTGCCATATAGGGGGATTTATATTAAATATCAGTTCAGCACTCTTTTCTTTCTTTTTCTTGTTTTAATCTGTGAGAAAATTGTCCAGCATTTACTGCCGTAAGAGGATTTATATTACATAGTAGTTCAGCACTTTCTTTCTTCCTTTTACTTGCTTCTATTCTCCTGGGCATAAACGTACTGCATGCCTTTCGAAACACATACATTAAAGAAGCTGGATGCAAGAGGTGCGAATTACCAACCGCCATGGATGTAGAAGAATGATAGCGTCAGGAAGTCAAGCAAACACCGGAAAAGTCGAAGATATTGACAGAACCAATGTTTTTTATTGGTGTCATTTATTGTATCATCTCTGCAATGCAAGATTCACGTGTGGTATTTTTTTTTTCTATACCTTTTTCGCTTTAACCAGATGTTTTACAGAAACACCCCCCAAAAAAAAAACGTCACATTGTTTCCTGCTAGTTATGCAACTCTTTCTGAATCCTCTGAAGTCTCCCCAGATTGACAGCGAAACACTGTGACATGTTTGTATTGGAGATTCTAGTGCGAATGCCAAGCAGTGAAGCATGCTTTTTACCAAATCTCTGTTGGAATGAATTACATCATGGCGCGCTTTTTTATTCTCCCAGACGGTGCCTAACTGATCTTTTTCTATAATGCGCAAGTCGACAGTATCAGCAACAAACAACGCGCAAGAATAAATTAAAATATATATATACATATATATATATATATATATATATATATATATATATATATATATATAAAAATAAGACAATTTACCCATCGCATAGTATATATTCTTTGAACCAGAAATTTCAAAGAAACCCAAAAACGTAACATCCTTTCATGCCACTCATGGATAAATGTGTTACAAAAATGGTTTGATTTGGTTTGTTTTGTTTTACAAGTGCTATCCATTTTAGTTTTGCTACTGTTGAAAGTCCTCAAGTGACGCGGTGTCCGTTATTTGGTAAAGTTCTTTGTTTGTGATTCTGTAATGCCAGTCGACAAATTACGAAGAAGTGTGGAGCTCGCTTCATAATCATTATAAAAAAAAAAAAATAGAAACATTTGAAATTTTTGGGAGGCATTATGAAGAAAGTGGGTCAGGAAAATTTAATACTCACAAGACGTATTGCTGGAAGGACGGGGTTCGAAGGAAATAAATGTTCACTGAAGGAGAATCTTTGCCAAGGACTTCAGGCTTCAGCCATTTTAACCATCGATATTAGAAAGCGGTTGCTTTGATTTGCTTTATGTTGTTTTACGGCATATCAACACCTCAATGGGTTATTTAATGCCGACAAGATTTTTATAGCTGGTAATATTGTTTACCAAAAATGTATTACTAGCAATAATATTTCCGTTAAAAATTCATTGCTGGTCTTTAAACCTATTCTTACACTTTCGTATTTTGACTTCAGTTTGGGGGTGAACTATTTACCCATGGTTGGGGCCCAAACAGATGGTTAGGGTGGATATGGGAACACTAGCAATTACAGGATGGTTCCACACCCCTCAAAACCTCTTGATCAGAGGCCTTGCTGTTGGATATAGTTTATCGTTTTGGTTTAAGTATGAAATCCAAAGTTTGAGGGGTTAACTATTTCCCAATTGGGACCCTAACAAACAGTTTTTTAATTCCAGGGTGGATATGGGAATTTAGAAATTTAGAATGGTTCCACGTTCCTCAAATCCTCCCTGATCAGATTTCAAATGATGTCGGATATATATATATATATATATATATATATATATAATAAAATTAATAATCTATATAATACTAAGGCTCTAATCTTTTATATGTCCGTTCCCGAGATACAACTTAAACGATACAATTTAAGAGCCTATTGTGACTTGAACTTCTGTCGAGAGATTAAAATTAGACAAGGAGTTCTTCAGCTAGGGCGGGTTTTCTGTTTTTAAGGCAATTATTAATAGGAAATTCAGTATTAGTTTTCAATACACATTCTTATATCAATCCACGTACATATACAACCACATACATATTATACTCCAACTATTATGTGCGGGAAAAATAATAAAGATACATAACACATTGTAACAACATTATTAAATAAATTTGAATGTAAATAGCACAATATATGGTTCTACGCTCGTCAAAACCTCCTGATCAGAGGCCTTGCTGCTGGACGTAGTTTATCGTCATACACGGATTGAGTTTCACAAATGTCACTGGGACTTAGAATAACCTTAGAGACTTGTGAATTTAAATTCATCTTAATGTCTTTGAACATTTTATTTTAAAAGATTCTTTTTTGTATTTGCCATAATAAATAGTGGTAAACATAATAAAAGAACATTATATTTACCTCTGTTTATTTTAAAATTTCAGGCTTTTTCTCTTTACAAGTATTCCTTTCATCTTTTATCTTTCTCAGACTTTATCTTCCGAAAAACTTTCATCTATTCTAAATATTCCTGATGTATTATCTTTTTTTTCCCTTTGAATGTTTGATTCTTGCGTTTAAATACTTAAAAGAAGAAAAAAATGTTGTTTTTAATATTTTCAGTAACTATAATATTCACACGCTTTATGGTCATGTACGGAGGTACGGTGGAGTAATGGATTGCGGCTCGGATTGAGGAATCAGAGAGACGAGTTCGAATTCCAGTCGAGTTCATTACATTCACTTATGTTTGAAATACCCTTGGGAAAGGCATGAATCCAACTCTTCTGGCGAAAGAGGCACGGTGGAAAATGGAATGAGAAATCGAAGATAATACCCTTCGAATTCCAGTCGAATCCATTACGTGCTAAATACCTAGAAATGAGGTATGAACCCTCTTCTTCTCACCTCATAAATAAATAAATAGCAGGACAGACCAGATTCTACCGCAGAAAGAAATGGCAACCTACTGCGGGAAAAAAATCTGCAAGTTATGTATCGAAAGTTACATGATCGCTTAAGCGTGTATCGCACGTCACATAATATATATATATATATATATATATATATATAAATAAATAGAACATTGAAAAGATCTTGACCAAGTCCACTTCCAAAATTATGACCAAACAGACCTTTTTAGAGAATAAAGACATATATACAGACACACACATATATATATATATGGATTGAGGAATCGCAGACCCGAGTTCGAATTCCAGTCAAATCCATTACATTCACTTACGTGCTAATACCCTTGGGAAAGGTATGAATCCTCTTCCTCACCCTCCAGCTATGGGTAAAATAGCAGGACAGACTGGGTTCTATAGCCTTGGATGGCAACTGGTCTAGGAGAAGGACAACTCTGAATTCAAAACCTGCGGAGGGTCGTTTGGGAACCTTGTGGCATTCGGTGCACCAGGTCTCTGTATTCGTCCCTTCAAAAAGTTTGGATGGTCCTGCACGAGGCCTTCACCACTATAATCAAATCTCATGTGCCGTTGTCGGACTGTCGGTTTCCTGGAAACTGATCTGCTTGACCCTCATACGTCGAATCTCGACGGGAGAGTCGATTATATATATATATATATATATATATATATATATATATATATATATATATATATATATAACCTTTATAAAATATAATTTGGTTTTTTTCCCCAGGTTTGGGTCTAATTTAAATTCAACCAGGTTTTATATCATTTGGATAAATCTGGTCTAAATTTATAAATAAATGAAATCCTTCTGCGGGAAAAAATTATGCATTTTCATCACGTTTTGAAAGATACATTATTTTATAAATTTTTATCATGTCTGTGGACATAAAATCATGAAAACACGTTTATGGAAATAATCTTGGGAAATATATATATTCCTTTGAAGTTCCCCAGCTTGGGTAAATAGCAGGACACACCGGGTTCTGTAAAATTGATAATAAAAGTTGAAATGGTCTCCTAACGCACGGGAAAAAATATAAATGCCTTTCAGTCAAATGTTTAAAGATACATTATCGCCTAAGGAAAATCAAAAAATTTTACATAAAATTATGACATTTCAAACTTTTTATCGTCAAAAAAAATTAAATATTTTGGTACATGTTCGGATTGAATTTTAAAAAAAAAAACATGAACTCTAGTGGTGAATGTGCCGTTTGTTATTTTCTGAATGGGGCCATGAAATTGTGGAATAACGGATAATTGCTTTTTTGAGGAATCGGATATTCGAGTTCGAACTTAATTAGTTGAATCCTTATAATTAACAACATTGCTAATACCACTGAGAATCCTCTTCTTCTGCAAACTTATGGGTAAAATAGCAGAACTTAGAATCTGGTTCTATAGCCTTATGTCACATCAAAAGAACCAAGAAAATCGCCATTAAGAGGTTGGGGACACTTTCCGTTTGAAACTTTCATAAAAGTTAAAAATATATAGTTATTTAGTTAAATATATATCTAAAGGAACACATTAACGAAAGTTGTAGCTCGATCATGTTTAACTATATATATATATATATATATATATATATATATATATATATATATATATATATATATATATATAAAGAATAATCACACATAGAATTAATCAAAGTATCAATGCGATTATTAAAGACATCCATCACTAGAAAAACAAATAATATATGCATTAAAATCCTGTTCATCCATAGTGCGAGTTTTGATCCTTGAAGAAAAACTTGTTGTCTATGTATTTTTTTCGTTTATTTGATGTTAAAATGCTAGTACTTACGGACGGTCTTCCATCCATCATCAGGCATGTGTTTTTTTTCCTTATAAAATCAAAAACTTGAGACGATATACCTGTATGTCGACCGAAAGATGTTTTTTAATATCTGCTATTATTGACGGTTGGTTGTGATCTCGGAACGAAAAAAATCGCAAATGCTAAGTTTTTCAAAATTTTTTTCGCTTTTCATTTTATTTAAATATTTCTTGTGATGTTTAAATCCACGTATTCTATTTTTGAAAAGTGTATTCAGTTTTATGTCATGAACTAATATATATAGTTCAATAATATAGTGTCATTCATAGTAGTTTTTTTTTTTATAGAATTTTTATGTATATGGGATCGATAGTTTTTTTTAAACATAAAACATTTGGCAAAATATGATTTACATATACAAAGAATAATCACACAATAAATTAATCAGAAGTATCAATGCGATTATTGGCGACATCCATCGCTATTTCTTTGCAATTTATAAATTAAAATTTTTCATCCATAGCAATTATATATATATATATATATTTTATATATATATATATATATATATATATATAATATAACAATATATATATAACAACTTTTTATGAAGCAAATTCTAAAAAATAGTCTTGTTGAAATAACCTTTATTTTTCATAGAATGTATAAAAACAGACCAAGATTTATATTTAATTTTTTTTTAATTTTTTTCTTTTCATTTCATTTTTAAACAGTTTAATCCCAAATTGAATTCAACATACGTCTTGAATATATTTATCTTATGTTTCACAAATAATACTTATGCATTTATACCTTCAATGATTTTAATTTTATGGGGATTTTAAAATACTGGTAATAAAAAAACCTTATCCTTTAAATTTGATTAACTCAAGCAAGAATCACTTCCATCTGGATAATGCTATCGGAAACATATATACAATTTAAATTTGGCAAGAGCTTAACCGACTTGTAGTTTGAAATTTCATACACATTCTTACACCCTTATAAAATTGGTTTCATAATAAACTTATATGTTTTGTATACCTAAATTAATCAATTTTCATTGAGTTATGGCTTATAGTTTTTTCAATTTAATTGCTTTTAAAATGATAGTAAAAACTTTTATAAATATTTATAATTATCACTGATTTTTACTGGTTAGATGTAATTCTTCTATTTTTTTTAAGTTTTATTTAATTTTCCTTAAAGTTCTTATAAATCTTTTTATTTTTTTCTAAAATATATTTAGAAATTCATCCGAATGTTTATGTATATGTATAAATATTTCGGCTATTAATTTAAATATATATATAATTTGATTTTATTTTACATTTAACAATGAATGTATATCTTGTTTTTTTATATTCTATATTTATAACATTTTCTATGAACGGCCACAATGCATCTAAATCCTTTTTTTTGGAAAATAAAACAATTCCTATAACTTTTGTTTTACATACATAAATAAATATCAATACATTCAGTTAAAAAAAAAAGATTTTTATATTTAATTCTTTTATTTTTTTCCGTTTCTAAATGTCTTATCTTAAATTTGATCATTAAATCCACAATAGGATCGGGGGAATTTAAATTATTTTTCTTAAAAATATCCATTATTAATCCAGTGTTATTTGATTCCCCATATTTTTTTTTTTTTATTGATTTATATGTCTTTCCATAAATATATTCTGTTTCAATTCATCCTTACAAAATTTTGTTTAATTCAACAAAAAATCATTTCCACAATGGATAATTTAATTATAACATGCTAAAACGATGTTTTTTAAAAAAAAATAACTAACGACGTTAGCCGTGTTCCAAAAAGTTACATATTAAAAAAAAATTGTTTTCAATCGGTTCCTGTAATTTGATATTGGTTCAATTCATAATTTAAATTATTCAATTTCATTGATATATAAACATAATAGGTTTTCAAGATAAATGCACATTAAAATGAGGTTAAATTGTTTTTATAAAGCCCAATATCTGATATAAAATCATTACTGAAACAGGCAATGGTTCATATAAATAGTCGAGGCCTTTTTATTCATGATAATATATAATATGGTTTTCAATCTTTTAAAATATTTGTTATTTTCTGAATAAACAAAAACATCAATATATTCTGTTATATATATATATATATATATATATATATATATATTTTTTTTTAAAAATATGATTCCTTCGCTACATAAGAGTTCTCATGTTTCAAAAACGTTTTATTCGAAACCATCCAAATAATTATTAAAATTAAACGTAAATTTGTATTTGTTTATTTATGTTTCATTTTCAAGCGAATTTTTATGAAATAAATTATCTCTTGAATTTAAACAATTTTTTAGGCATGGTCCGTTATTAAAATTCGTTATTGTGGAAAAAAAAATACTATTTTCTTCGTTAAAAGGTTATGATTTTCTTCATTCTTATCTATAATTCATCCATAAATTTATTTTATAAGAATAATATTTTTTAAACAAAAAATATTAATATAATATTAGAATATTCAGCAATTCTGTATGGAGCATTTGTCTTCTTAAAAATAAAAACAAAAATACTAAAACTCCATAAATATGCAAATATCAACGTTTTCTTTTGGTAAATTTTTGTCATTTTTTCAATTATATATATATATATATATATATATATATATATATATATATATATATATATATATATATATATAAAAAAGCCATCCTTCATTTTCTGCGAATGATTTAAGCTATTTTCCTGCGGAATCCAAATTATTTTAATTATTTTGAATATATTTTTTCAGTTCCTAAAATTTTGCATATTCTCAAAAAACTCTTCTGTCTATTTGATCAATGATTTTCATTTCTCAAAACTTTCTTTTTCCTGTCGACATTGAGTCTTTTTGATTTTATCTGATCATCTGTTGAAAAATTTCTTTTTAATTATTTGAATTAAATTGATGGAATTTTCTATTTTTAAACAAAAAATATTATTATAATAAAGTTCTACTTCAAATGGAAATATTGTCTTTTTAAAAATTTTTTGTTAAATAACTTTTCTTAACTCAATCATTATGAATCATGTTCTTTTTTATTTTCTATATATATATATATATATATATATTTATATATATATATATATATATATATATATATATATATAGAGAATGATATTTAATAACCAATTACATTCATATATATATATATATATATATATATATATATATATATATATATAAGTATATAATTGGTAACATAAATATCAATATTGTTTCCTATAACAATATTATTCTTTAAAGCCTTGTACTTTTCAATATGATAAATTTATATAAAATTTTTTTAATTTCAAATTAATTATGATTTCTATTACAAATGTATAAATATTGCCAATTGACCGGATGAATATAGCGTCTATTCTAACGTAATTTCAATGAAGAAATAAATTGAATAACATATCTATTTCTCCTTTTCTCCTCAGTAATTTTATAATTTTAAACTTAATAGTGATTAAATTTGGATTTTAAAATTGGCAGTTTTTAATTTTAATATCAAATTTTATCATATAATTTAATAATTATTGGTTAGAATAAATTCTTTTTTAATATTACCCGTATTTTAAAGATCTGAATAGCTATTATAACATGACTTCGTTGTCAAGCTTTTTGAATTTTCCTATACTTGTATTTTGATTGGTCCATCTAAATTTGTAACAATTTTTTCCCTTTGCGAAAAATCGTTAATTAATTTGAAACTTTTTAAAACCATTTATTTTACATTTCAACATCATCACTTGATAAGACACCGGGTGTGTTGAAACAAAATGGCTATTTTTTAGTGATTTTATAACATATTTATGTTATAAATTTTTTAAATAAAATATATATATATATATATATATATATATATATATATATATATATTATTCGACTCATTTTTCCGAATAGGTTAACATCGAATAGCTCAATAAAAGGTTTCAGACTTTCGTAATATCATTCTTATAAATGTGAGAAATGATTATAAATCAATCCCTAGCATTTGAGGCGTCCAATTACTGCAGCAATGTTTGGTACTACCTGCACATACGAAAGTTGCAGCTAAGAAAATTTCAAAAGAAATATAAAATATATTTATTTAATGTTGGAAAATGAAAGCCAGTTAGAATAAGAAAAAAACCAATGGAGTCTATCTGAACAAATAGTGAATATATTTAGTTTAAAATTTATGATGGTATTATTTAGGTGTTAAGGAAAATATAGAAATAAAATAGAACAAAAATCATAATACAGTCTTCTTAGGGTGGAGGCACGGTGGAGTAGTGGGTAACGGTTCGGATTGGGGAATCAGAACCAAGTTCGAATTCCAGTCGAATCCTTTACATTTAATTACGTGAATGACTCCTCTTTTTTTCCACCCCCCTTTAAAGCGGGTAAAAGCAAAAACAGACCAAGTTCTATATCCTTGGATGGCAATAATGTTTTCCCGCAAAAATTATATAAAAACAACCTACTGCTGGAAAAAATTCTCCCTAATCATAAAATGGAATCATTTTTTCTTTGATCCATTATGTCAAAAAAATGTGATTTCTATATATATATATATATATATTTATATATATATAAATATTTATTTAACGTATATATATATAAATTTATATATATATAATGGTTTTATTAATATATATATATATATATATATATATATATATATATATATATATATATATATATATATTAATATATATATATATATATCGATATATAAATAAATAAAATATAAAATATCCATGAACTAGTTGATTTCAAAATTCCCTTTTTATATATATACACATACAACACACACACACACACACACACACACATATCTAAACACAAATTGAAAAATTTTATATATATATATATATATATATATATTAGAATAGAACACTAAAAAAATTTCATTTAAAAAAAAATAGAAAATTATTGTTTAATAATATTTTGCCACACACACACACACACATATATATACATATATATATATATATTTATATATATATATATATATATATATCACATTCACTTACGTGTTAATAAAAAAATCAAATACTAATATCAACAACGGCTTTCCTAACCACCTTTAGACCACCAAATTAGACTATTTCTCACCAAAGTAAGTAATAACGATAGTGAACACACACCCAAAAATCACATACACATTTATTACAAAAACCAAATGCATATTAATTACAAACAAGACGAATCTTCTCTAAGGTATATTATAATGAAATATACTACTCCAATTGACCCCAATAAAAAAATCAAATTAATTATTTATTATAAAATATTTAAGACAGCTAACCTTATCATAAAAAATTTGCCCAGTTAAGTCAAAATTACAAAGAACGAACATTATCTATGAGTTCAAATGCCCTTTGAACTGTGTTTTCCTGATCAAACCGATCTCATAAATAATTACATCGGTTACACAACCACATGCTTATCCAGACGTCTTACTTTACACCTGTCTGATCACAGCTCCATTAGAACCCATTTAAACACACACACAAATTTACCAGACTCCATTAGGAATATACTAGTAGAAAACACAAATATATTAACTGCATCCACTTGCAAAAAAAAGACTAAAAATAATGTAAGCTTTAATAATAAAAAAGAAAAAGCCAGCTCTTAACAATATTAACTACGAACAAGGCCACAATGTGCTAACCGTATTCGGAAACTAAAAACATCACTACCACACACTGAACATACACAGAACACACACACTCTACTAAGCTGATAATCGAATCATCCTTGATAATGGCTAAAGGTATAGCCGAAAGCGCTCGGAAATATAAAATATTTGGACAGTTCTTACACACCCTTTGTCCAGAAAAGAAAGCTCTTGTTCGGACACAAGAAAAATTAAATAAAAATCTTAACCGAAGTAACTTGTCTGTCGTTTTTAATGAAACATGCATATATATATATATATATATATATATATATATATATATATATACTTGCTCCATTTGTTTGCGAGTATGCTTGGTGTTTTGATTTGTGAAGTTTTCCTGTATTGTTTTTCGTACATGTATGGTGGGTGGGTGTGTACGTGTTTTCTATGTGTGTGAATGGATGCCCCCCGACACAATAGCAGCTCGACCCCTCGCTTTTGTCTTTCATTGATATTCTATCACTTTAATGGACGTTTGAGATTCTTTCCAGACAAACCAGTCGCCTTACCTCAACTCTCATTGGCTGACCTCATTCCCACAGGACTAAAAAGTTCAATGGGAATTCCACGAAAGAAAATTAGGAAGACGTTTGAACTCTTGAATCGTTCTTGGAGTCGTAACTGCTATTGTAGTCGGCCTACACAAACACGCAGTTTCAAACGTTCTTCCACAAATTCTGGCATCTCCAGCAGATAATTAAGAAATATAAACACTTCCGGTTAAAAACTGTTTTGTCAGTGTGCGTGGTAAGTAATCATCTTTATACTATTTACATTGTTCGGAGTATCGTCCTTATCTTTGTTGCCATATTGCTGTGGAGTGATTTTGCAGTGTACTGAGTCAGTCCTAAAATAGGTTCGACGTACAAAACTTTAGGAACTTGATATAATAGGTATTACGCAGAGTAATCTAGTTGTGGTCGCTGATACTTTCGTATTCGACTAACTGTCGTCCGAAATCGACGCTATTTAGAAACTGTCCCACACAGTCACGTGTGGCACAAGGCCGAATTTAAAGTGGGGTTCCCGAGCCCGTAGGTTCGGCCAAAAAATCCCCGTAGACCCCGCATAAACGGGATCGGGTCTGTCTACCTCCCCGGACGAAACTCTGACCTTCGGCATAGCCTCGTCCGGGTTCCTCTCTGCCCGAAGGCAGAGAGTTCGACTGTCATCTGACATCGACTATCGTCCGATATCGACTAGTATTTAGTCACCCCCCCCAACGAGGGTATCACGTGACACAAGGCCGGTTTAACGTGGGGCCTCCGAGCCCCGTGGGCTCGGGCAAAAATATGCCCATTGAACCCGTATAAACGGGTTCAGGGCTGGTTTACCTCCCCGAACGAGACTCCGCCCTTCGGCGTAGCCTCGTTCGAGTTCCTCCCCGCCCGAAGGCAGAGAGTTCAACCGACCGGTCGTCCGACATCGACTGACTGACTGACTGACTCTTACTACTCCTACTTATTATAGGTGGGAGAGTCTATTAAATATAGAATAGGTGTGTTCCACCATAACACATATTTATCATAACGTTTCGGCCGTTGTACGCTCCGGCCTGGTTGGAATGTCTCCATGGGGCGTTGAAACCCTGAATGAAAGATGGCGGAATATTTTAACGATGCTTTCTCCTGGATTCAGAATTCAAAATTATCCTTCTAGACAGTCCACTTTATTCTTTTATTTAACCTATAGAAGGAGAAGGAAATCTGGTGGATTTGCGTTTTTCCCAAAGATATCTTTTTTTACCGTAAGTAAAAGGCTGTACAAGGCCCAAGGGCCACTCGAGGCAGAGGGTTATGCTGAGGCATTTTATATGGATAGGAAGGGGTGATAAAGGTTAACCCTAGACTTGAACAGGTTAAGATTGCAGTGATCGGGGAAACATCTTCTTGGGAGTATGTTCCACAGTGTTGTTGCTCGCGAGAAGCTGTTTGAGTGGAACACTTTTCGCCGATGGAATACGGAGGCACTGAAGGTGGTTTGTTACTATGTAAGTATCATGGCGGGTCCTAGCCGTAAAGGTTAGACCTGCTGGAAGCAAGGGATTTTGTTCGTTCGAGCACTTTCCATGAAATTAGAGTGAGACTAGTGCGAGAGTGAGTGCAACTGACTCGACCAAAATTTGAACTAGCAAACGGACATAACCAATCACACATCTTTTTTTTTTTTTAAATATTTTCTTTTGGGGTCGGAAACATGTTGCACCAACCCTTCAAAGTTCGACATCGTCGCTTTTGCTTGGGCTTGCGTTAGAAAGACCCAGGCACCGTCGAGAAATACGTTACTAAGTGAGGACGCAGACCTCCACCTATTCGCTGTCATACCGAATAACCAAGAAACTGATCGAATACCCGTCCTTGATGCTACGAATTCAGGACCGTTGTCGTTCCTTCCCGAGCAATTTCCGATATCATTTTGGTTTACTCAGAGAAACGAAATGAGCGTATATTACACCTTAATAGGCGAAAGCTTCCTCGATACATTTTCTTTTTATTAATGAAATAATATAATAAAACCGTGTTTAAATTTACACCGATCGAAGCTATTGGCATAAACTGATCGATAAAGAGTCGTCTTGCGCATTCCGAAAATTCGCCGTTCCTTTCCGCTTCTATATCTCCAATGATGTTGGCGGCCATATTGATTTCGATATTAATTGAAATGGCTTAACTTGTCGACACGCGTCGACGTTCGGTAGATATAATTAAAAAACTAAGTGGGGAAAATAAAGTTACCGGTTCCTTGCGAATTAATTAAATTTCCACCTGGATTCAACATTTTATCTTTATTTTTAACGAAATTCATAATTTAAAAAGGATATGTTAACACGTTTTCTTTTAGTTTCTTTTATTTTTTTTTTGTTTCTTTTAAATTTAAAACTATGTTCTTCATTAGGAGATAGAAATTTATCCCCTTCACCATCCGTAGATAATATTACGCAAGAAAATGTTTGCATCTGTAAAAATATATTGGGTTTACGGCTTGCGCCAGGTATTTGAGAATATAAATTTAGCTGGGCTTAAATGGAAGATGACCGAAGGTAATGTTTCGCGGTATTCACCAAAATGTTATATATTTATTTAGATTTCAGTGGTTTTGAAAACATTAAATATGACACCGGATATGTAAATGCAGGCCTAGTTTATGGCAATATCAAACAATCAATGGAACTCAAAAGTGTCGGAGATCTTAAAAGAAGAGAATACGGATTGTGTGAATATGAACGTATCAAAGCGGATTTTTTGCATGAGGAATGCATTGCCAGTAAGTTTTACTACGGGCATGCACTGTAAATTAGTTTTACTATAGGAATGCATTGCAAATGATTTTTACTATAGGAATGCATTGCAAATGATTTTTACTATAGTAATTTATTTTCTTGGTCTGAAAATTACTATAAAAATTGCATTGCAAATGATTTTTACTAAAAATGCATTTAAAATGATTTTTACTATAGGAAAAATTTAAAATGATTTTTTTAATAATATCATGCATTTAAAATGTTTTTATTCATGGAATTTTGTTTTTTACTATAGGAATGATTTTTTTTATGATTTTTATTATAGGAATGCATTTCAATGATTTTTACTATAGGATTGCAATGAAAATGATTTTACTATAAGAATGCATTGAAAATAATTTTTACTATAAAAATTGTCAATTTTTTACAATAATGCATTGGAAATATTTTATTAATGCATTGGAAATTCATGTATTTTTTACTATAAAAAATGCATTGTAATATGATTTTTATATAGGAATGCATTGGAAATGATTTGTAAAATTATTTTGCATTTAAAATATTTTTACTATGGGAATGCATTGGAAATGATTTATATATTATAAAAATGCATTTAAAATTAAAAAAATACTATAAATAATGCATTGAAAATGATTTTTACTATAAAATTATGGGCTTAAAAAAATTTAATTTTTACTATAAATGGGCTTTGAAATGATTTAATACTATAGTTAACTTTTAAAATGATTTTTACTATGGGAATGCATTGGAAATGATTTGTACTATAGGAATGCATTTAAAATGATTTTTACTATGGGAAAAAATTGGAAATGATTTTAAAAACTATATATTATATTTAAATTGATTTTACTATAAAATGCATTATATAAATGATTTTAAAAATCTGGAATGCATTTAAAATGATTTTTACTATGGGAATGCATTGGAAATGATTTGTACTATAGGAATGCATTTAAAATGATTTTTACTATGGGAATGCATTGGAAATGATTTGTACTATAGGAATGCATTTAAAATGATTTTTACTATAGGAATGCATTGGAAATGATTTGTACTATAGGAATGCATTTAAAATTATTTTTACTATAGGAATGCATTGCCAATGATTTTTACTATAAGAATGCATTGCCAATGATTTTTGCTATAAGAATGTATAGGAAATGATTTTTACTATGGAATGCATTGCCAATGATTTTTATTATGGAATGCATTGCCAATGATTTTTGCTATAAGAATGCATTGGAAATGATTTTTACTATAAGAATGCACTGGAAATGCTTCATGCAGTTTAATAGGACAAGGTAGGTTGTATGAAATAAATATCTCAGTACTTTCATTCATTCAAATGACAACTGATATAGCGTCACGTTGACTATTGGCTTTTGGTATTAAAATGAAAGAATGATTACGATTGTATTTTTGTAAATCTGAGCCCCATTATATGTGGATAGACTTTCAATTGTTTTCATCAAAATTAATTCAATTATATTTGCTAAATAAATTACACATTCCTGGAATAAGAATATATCATATATATTTTTTTGTGTCTGTGTGTGTGTGTTCATCATGTGTGTGTGTGTGTTCGTATTTTTGTGTAAAAAGATCTGTTGTAATGAATATTCGTCCCTGTTTCAGTTGCGAAAATCAATATGTCGATGATCAAGTTTCAGGATTACTCTCTCTCTCTCTCTATATATATATATATATATATATATAATATATTTATAAATATTAAATATATTTGAGAACGAATAGAAACAGTTCCAACGTTTTTAATTTTAATTTAAAAACTTTTGACAATTCAATGTAGAAAATCATCCAAATTTTAGTATATTACACTGCAAACATGTCAAAATCCAATAAACAATTGGAGTCTTGTTTCGATGCAATTAATGCATCTCCTCAACGATTAAAAATTACTGGCAAGTAAATGATTTATTTAGATTAAAAAGCAAAATACAACCAATCAAATATGACCTACGTTAAATTTCAACTAATCGAAGAAGCAAAAATTTCAAAACAATATTTTTTTTATAAATAGACCATCTAAATTAACCTTGGAAATAGAAAGAAAAGCCATATATGTTGCAACGCAGTACAAGTAAAATATAAGAAAAAGCATTATCAAATTCTAAAGTTTAACTAAATTGTAAGGTAAAAGGTAAACTATGTTTACAATTTACAGTTAATTCGTTCCTTTGATTTAATAAGAATTTTTTATTGAATCTGATAATTTTCAGTTTTTCATAGAAACACAGAAACAGGGTTCATATATAGATCTACATGTCCTTGCCGTTTTAAAAGCATTTCACGTTAGGTGTTTTATTATCATCTTTTAAACTTACGTGCTAACACCCTTGGGAAAGGTATGAATCTTTTGCTTCTTGGTAAATAGCAGAAACAGACTGGGTGCTATTGTCTTGGGTGGAGAATTCTAAAATCATCTAAATAATTTCAATTCAAAACCTCGGAGACAAAGAGACCTTGTGGTAATAAAATCATGGTCTTGTATTCTGCACAAAGCCTTAATATATTTTTCAATCGTATGCGCAGGTGTCTGGCTGTCGGTTCCTTTATCCTTATTATCGATTATGTTGGAAATCGACGATGGATTTTAAACAATTATAGTTATATATATATATATATATATATATATATATATATATAAATATATAAATATATATATATTTTTCATTCCCAAACAATACGGCAGACAATCATTTCTAAATTGATTTAAAATTCTTTACAGTTTCTCATGTGATAATAATTTTTCTTTTCAAAATGATATATTATCAAAAATTGTCCGAATTTTTTTTTTTATCCGAGCATCTTTCGGATATACATTTAAATTTTCAAGGTTGAAGATGATAAATTATATAAAAACTGTCCGAATGTTCTTTTTTATCCGAGCGCTTTCGGCTATACATTTAGTAATTTTCAAGGTTGAAATATATTAACTGTTAACAATTATTTATTATTCACATGACACTCCCTGCAGATTTTAATGTATCGTTGAAGATCTTAAAAAAAAAACTGTCAAAATACAAGGCCCTTGAAATCGAAATTTAAAAAATGTTAAAATATTAAACATCAATATTTCAGTAGACTCATTGAAGTCCTTTTGTTTTTATTTTTTTCCCTCAATTGTGCTTCATTTATTTCTATTCCCAATTATCAGAGGAACGATGTACAACCAATATCAAAAACACCTTTTTGGATCAACTAGAATGAATAATAATAATAATAATAATAATAATAATAAAAATATTTGGGAACTACAGAATATACTGGATGATGGTATGCGTTCAAACAACATGAAAGTAGTAAAAGTCTTTAAAAATAATGAAAAAAGCCAACAAATTAAAAATGGAGTTTCAAATGGGCGTAGAGATGCAACTACAGCACAATACACCGGCTGAAACTGCAAAATACCAGCCTAAAAAATAACAATAAGACGAATGCAACCCACCAGATACAGAAAATGGCAAGATAAACCGCTTCATGGCCAATACTCTGCCCGTACCAAACAAGCTGACGTAGACAAAACCCGTACCCATCAGTGGCTACGTAGTGCAGGGGTTGAAAGCGGAAACTGAAGGTTTTATCCTTGCCAGGGACCAATGCTTGTTAACTATCAAGCACATATACTAAAAATATTGTGTCAGCCCAAAATGCAGATTCTGTGATAAATATCCAGAAACGATTGATCATCTTGTATCAGGTTGTACGATGTTGGCACCCACTGAATATAAAACCCGGCATGACAGAGTGGGCCAATATCTGCACTGGAAAATTTGCAACTTCTACGGGAAGAAAACTAAAAGAAACTGGTATGAACACCACCCAGACCCGGTTACGGAGATAGGACCTGTTACAATTCTATGGGACTACACAATACACACTGACAGAACAATCAAAGCCAACTGCTCAGACATTGTTATTAAAGACCACAAACAAAAAAAATGTGCCTCCTTATTGATATGGCAGTCCCTGCTGACTGCAATGTATCTTTGAAGATATTCAAAAAAGTTGTCAAAATACAAGGACCTTGAAATAGAAATCTCGAAAATGTGGCATATGGGAACATCAACAGTCCCTGTTGTAGTTGGAGCCCTAGGACTGGTTGGAAAAGATTGCAGTAGACTAATTGAAGGGATTCCTGGAAGTCCATGCCTCAAGGAGATACAAAAAATTGTTCTGACAAGTACAGCCCACACCTTACGAAGGGCTTTATCTATGTAATTTTTTTTTTTTTTTTTTTTTTTGTCAGTGGAAAGTGTCATGACGCCATTTCTAACCTTAGGTCCCTGGGCGGGACCCGGAAAGAAATGTGTAAACGCCAGAAATCAAAGAAAATAAAATAATAATAATAATAATAATAATAACAATAAAATAATAATATATAATAATAACATCAAAATTTTTTTGTAGTTGAAGGCCCTAGATAAATAACATTCAAAAATATTTATATTTCGGCATTAAATGACCCATAGAAATTGATATACCGCTAGATAAAATCAACCAATCAAATAAAAAATTCTTTCATGAAGTTAATCGATATATCAGGGTTGCCAAATTTACTTTATATAAAAAAGCCACATTATAAAAAAATCAGATGTTTGAATTCATAGTTTTTGATGGACAAAATTTTAACACGTTTAAATATCAAATCAAATTATTAAAGTTAAACATTTAATTAATGGGGTCTTTTTTCATACCCAATAAATAATTATAAAGCTTAAATTTTTCTTATGTACCTTTTATAAAAATTGATAAAAAATCCTAACTCAAAATATTTACATAAATATTTCAAAATGCATATTAAAAGTCAAAGAGCCAATGTAGTAAAATTAATTATTTATATATAATAAAACAGATGGAATATAACGCCTTAAACCACAATTTGCGTAAATACAAAAAAAAAAAATTTAGACAAAGAAGGACTGACAACAACAATCCGCCATTTTTGATTTAAATCTGAAGAATAATTTAAGACAATTTTTTGGTAGCAAAAGGTACATTAAATATTCAAATATCAAACATTTACTCTGTCTACTCATTGCGGTAGTTCGACGGCCCGAATAAAAGGATTTTTTTTTCTTGATTTGAAAATTATTTCCAGACAAAAGATAAGCGCTATCAAGGTTTTAAGGCGAACTCACAAAACGTCGTTTTCTTGAAGAGTTACCTGCTCTTGTCCTCGGTCGGGCGAACGCAGACAGAAGTGGGTCGGCCAGAAAGTAGTGTACAATTACGACGTGGTAGAAAAAAGGTAGGGTTTAATGTCAGCTTTTTAAAGAATACGCATTAATGTATCTTCGAACGATTACAGATGAGGCCCTTGTCGTAATTTGAAATTGAATCTTCCAAAAAATTTGTTGGGTGTAACAGAAAAAAATGGTCTGTTACTATATTTTAAACAATTCGCTGAAATTTAATCTAAAAAAATTTATCGATTTTTTATCGAACGATGGAAGGATGATTGTTCGAAAATTTAATAAATTTTGGGATAGAAATGAATATATATATATATATATATATATTAATGTGTGTGTGTGTGTGTGTGTGTGTGTATGTTTGTGTTTGTTTATGTGTGTTTGAATTATGTATATATAATATGAAACATTAGAGAGAAAAAGAAAACAGAAATTTATGTATATATATATTTATATATCTATATATATTTATACATATATATTTATATATATGTCGATAATGATAAAACATTTTAATTCAATTGCAAAAACCTCTATTTCTTTCAGTGTTTGTGTGTGTATATATATATATATATATATATATATATATATATATATATATATATATATATATATATATAATTTGAGAGAGAGAGAGAGAGAGAGTAAAAGGGAGGGGAAAATATTCAAACTTTATTATTATTATTATATAACTCTGTCTATCTGTTTCTCTCTCTCTATCTCTCTCTCTCTCTCTGTGTATATATATATAATTATATGTCTCATTTTTTCCACAGAAATGTATATATATATATATATATATATATATATATGGAGAATTTATTCCAGATTTATATATATGTTTGAATATATGCATATATATGTATATAAATATGTATACATGTATTACATTTCTCGATAGAAAAATGATAGATATCTATTTCAATAATTCATAATAATCCTAATTAGAGCATATGATGAAAATAAGAATTTTTTTGGAGGGAAGTGAAGGGAGAATGGATATCAACATTTACATGGTGCCTAGCATATATATTTGCTTTAGCAAAAGCAAGAGCAAACATTGGAACAATCAGCTCATCACACATTAAAAATTCCGACGACATCATCAATTATAATTAATAAAACCATTAGTCATATATATCAATATAAAAATATTTATTATACAAACTTAAATATGAAGTCCCTATACAGAAACATACCCGTCACCAAATGTAAGATTATTACAATATTTCTCTCATTGTTTACCTTTTGTTAATTCAATTTATATTCATTTTATATATATATAAACTTGGACTATCAATGGGTTCACCGTTCAGTAAATTATAATTTTGCCTTTTCCTAGAAATTTTAGAATCTTACTACCCTTTCAACGTATTCTCCAGTTTTTAAGCAAATTTTCACACACACACACACACACACACACACAACACACACACACACAACAGACAGACACGAACAAACATATATATATATATATATATATATATATATATATATAAATAAAAATAAAAGAATTACAAGATATATAATCCGGATGTTCTTATAAATATTTTTTATATTTTACAAAATTTAGTGCTCAATGTAAATTTACAGATATTAATATTATAAATTAATTGATTTAAAATATGTTTTTTTAAAACATAATTCTAACCATGTTTCAAAATGGAAGTTAAAAAGCCTCGAATTTAATTTTGTGATTAAATTAAAGACATTAGTCCGATTTCATCCTCAAGCGAATTTTGGAGTAACTTTTTAAAATAAATCCCCCCCCCACAAAAAAAAATCTTTAAATATACGAAAGAAAAAAATGCCGTAAGAATTTTAGCCGTTAACAATATAATTTTTTAAAAAATCCAGACGACACACGCTTTTAACGGAAGTTAGATTTCATTGAAATATACATCCCTTTGTTACCAAAAGTAACAATAACTGATACATTAAAATATAGACATATTGAAGACCTAGACACCCCTGTCTAGAAAAAATAGATTTATCTGTAACCCTGGAAACATGAATTTTGTTTTAAGCTGTGTATTTAAAACCCAGTAATTTTAAAAGTTATATAAAATTCAATGAAATGGATGAAATGGAAAAATGTCTTTAATTTAATCAAAAAAAAAAATTCAAGGCTTTTAGCTTCCATTTTGAAACATGGATAGAAATGTGATTGATTAAAACCATATTTTATATCAATTAATTTATAATAATATATATATATATATATATTAATCAAAATTTATAATATATATATATATATATATATATATATATATATAGGTGTGTGAGTTCCAATGTCTGTGTGTATGAAGGACAACAAAATAAATTATCAGGTACACTTGATAGACGCATTTACTACTGTAGTCCTTCCTAGGTAAATCTTGTTAGCATTGAACCAAATATATAATACCCTGCAGACAGATACCTAAGATAAAGCTATTTCATATGAAATAACAATAAGAGATTCGAATAAAGTAATAAAATTTATGTGATGGATAGAAGATTCGTTCCTACCGTAAAATTATTAAAAGTTTTATAATTAACAATGTAACTAATAATAAAATAGAACAATTATAACAATATAGACTGTAATTTTCAAAAGTTTATGTGAAAAATAATACATTGATGATAATAAGAACTTCGTTTTCCTACATCGTTCCAATCATGGCTTATTTCTATTACAAAATAATTGATATTAACAATAATAAATAATAATTGCTTAGAACAATTGATAATAAAATATTATAATACATTGATATTATAATAAAATCAAAAATGACACTGTTATAAACATTTTTTTAGCACGGATTTCTATTACAGGAATCAAATAATACATTGATATTATAACAATATAGAAATAATTAATTAACTTTATTGATTTTCCAATGATACCTATAATTTAATCAATTTAAAAAAAATATTGAATAAAATAATAATAAAATATTTGATGGTTGTCATCTTCCAATCATGGCTAGTGTCATTTCTATATAAATAATACATTGATATTATAACAATATAGAAATAATGACTTGCTTTCATTTTTTTAACCTCAAAGAAATCACAGTTAAAATAATACATTGATGCTATAATAATAATAAAATATTTGCTGGTTGTCATCTTCCAATCATGGCTAGTGTCATTTCTATTACAGGAATCAAATAATACATTGATATTATAACAATATAAAATAATGACTTGTTTTTTTTCCACTGATAATCCAATCAAAATTAAAAATAATACATTGATGCTATAATAATAATAAAATATTTGAAAATGAGTGTCAACATTACAGGAATCAAATAATACAATATTATAACAATATAAAATAATGAACAGTTAAAAATATAGACTGTTCCACTATAAAGGATACCCACATTCCAATCATATTTAAAAAATAATACATTGATGCTATAATAATAATAAAATATTTAAAATATTGTTGTCATCTTCCAATCATGGCTAGTGTCATTTCTATTACAGGAATCAAATAATAACATTGATATTATAACAATATAAAATAAAATCCATGCTTTCATTTTCCACAATTATAAACCCTCATTCCAATTCATATTTAAAAATAATACATTGATGCTATAATGAAATAATAAAATATTTGCGTTGTCATCTTCCAATCATGGCTAGTGTCATTTCTATTACAGGAATCAAATAATAATATTGATATTATAACAATATAGAAATAATGACTTGCTTTCATTTTCCATGATACCTACTCATTCCAATCATAAAAAAATAATGCATTGATGCTATATAATAATAATAAAATATTTCGTTGTCATCTTCCAATCATGGCTAGTGTCATTTCTATTACAGGAATCAAATAATATTTGATATTATAACAATATAGAAATAATGACTTGCTTTCATTTTCCACTGATACCTACCCTCATTCCAATCATATTTAAAAATAATACATTGATGCTATAATAATAATAAAAATATTGCTGGTTGTCATCTTCCAATCATGGCTAGTGTCATTTCTATTACAGGAATCAAATAATACATTGATATTATAACAATATAGAAATAATGACTTGCTTTCATTTTCCACTGATACCTACCCTCATTCCAATCACAGTTAAAATAAATACATTGATGCTATAATAATAATAAAATATTTGCTGGTTGTCATCTTCCAATCATGGCTAGTGTCATTTCTATTACAGGAATCAAATAATACATTGATATTATAACAATATAGAAATAATGACTTGCTTTCATTTTACACTGATACCTACCCTCATTCCAATCATAGTTAAAAATAATACATTGATGCTATAATAATAATAAAAAATATTTGCTGGTAGTCATCTTCCAATCATGGCTAGTGTCATTTCTATTACAGGAATCAAATAATACATTGATATTATAACAATATAGAAATAATGACTTGCTTTTCATTTTCCACTGATACCTACCCTCATTCCAATCATATTTAAAAAAGTTACATTGATGCTATAATAATAATAAAATATTTGCTGGTTGTCATCTTCCAATCATGGCTAGTGTCATTTCTATTACAGGAATCAAATAATATATTGATATTATAACAATATAGAAATAATGACTTGCTTTCATTTTCCACTGATACCTACCCTCATTCCAATCATATTAAAAATAATACATTGATGCTATAATAATAATAAAATATTTGCTGGTTGTCATCTTCCAATCATGGCTAGTGTCATTTCTATTACAGGAATCAAATAATACATTGATATTATAACAATATAGAAATAATGACTTGCACAATCATTTTCCACAATACCTACCTCATTCCAATCATATTTAAAAATAATACATTGATGCTATAATGTAATAAAAAAATATTTGACTTGTTGTCATCTTCCAATCATGGCTAGTGTCATTTCTATTACAGGAATCAAATAATACATTGATATTATAACAATATAGAAATAATAAAATTTTCCACTGATACCTACCCTCATTCCAATCAACAAAATAATACATTGATGCTAAATAATAATAAAAATATTTGCTGGTTGTCATCTTCCAATCATGGCTAGTGTCATTTCTATTACAGAATCAAAATTGATATTATAACAATATAGAAATAATAATTTTCCACTGATTACCCTCATTCCAATCATAGTTGTGCAAATCTTAAAAATCCAATATTTGCTGGTTGTCATCTTCCAATCATGGCTAGTGTCATTTCTATTACAGGAATCAAATAATACATTGATATTATAACAATATAAAATAATGACTTGCTTTCAATTATCCACTGATATCATTCCAATCATGTTAAAAATAATACATTGATGCTATAATAATAATAAAATATTTGCTGGTTGTCATCTTCCAATCATGGCTAATGTCATTTCTATTACAGGAATCAAATAATACATTGATATTATAACAATATAGAAATAATGACTTGCTTTCATTTTCCACTGATACCTAATTCCAATCAATTTAAAAAAATAATACATTGACTATAATAATAATAAAATATTTGACGGTTGTCATCTTCCAATCATGGCTAGTGTCATTTTATTACAGGAATCAAATAATACATTGATATTATAACAATATAGAAATAATGACTTGAACATTTTCCACTGATACCTACCCTATCATTCCAATCATATTTAAAAATATACATTGATGCTATAATAATAATAAAATATTTGCTGGTTGTCATCTTCCAATCATGGCTAGTGTCATTTCTATTACAGGAATCAAATAATACATTGATATTAAACAATATAGAAAATGACTTGCTTTGATTTTCCTTTCATTTTCCACTTAAAATACCTACCTCATTTCCAATCATAACAAATAATATAATGAATGCTATAATAATAATAAAATATTTGCTGTTGTCATCTTCCAATCATGAAGATTTTGCTGGTATTTCAGGAATTTCAAATAATACATTGATATTATAACAATATAGAAATAATGACTTGCTTTCATTTTCCACTGATACCTAATCATTCCAATCATATTTAAAAATAATATATTGATGCTATAATAATAATAAAATATTTGCTGGTTGTCATCTTCCAATCATGGCTAGTGTCATTTCTATTACAGGAATCAAATAATAATATTATAACAATATAGAAATAATGACTTGCTTTCATTTTCCACTGATAAGATTCATTCCAATCATAGTTAAAAATAATACATTGATGCTATAATAATAATAAAAATATTTGCTGGTTGTCATCTTCCAATCATGGCTATGTCATTTCTATTACAGGAATCAAATAATAATATTATAACAAATATAGAAATAATGACTTGCTTTCATTTTCCACTGAAATACCCTCATTCCAATCATAACAAAAATAATACATTGATGCTATAATAATAATAATAAAATATTTGCTGGTTGTCATCTTCCAATCATGGCTAGTGTCATTTCTATTACAGGAATCAAATAATACATTGATATTATAACAATATAGAAATAATGACTTGCTTTCATTTTCCACTGATACCTAAAGATTCCAATCATATTTAAAAATAATACAAAATGCTATAATAATAATAAAATATTTGCTGGTTGTCATCTTCCAATCATGGCTAGTGTCATTTCTATTAAGGAATCAAATAATACATTGATATTATAACAATATAGAAATAATGACTTGCTTTCATTTTCCACTGATACCTACCCTCATTCCAATCACTTAAAAATAAAATTGATGCTATAATAATAATAAAAAATATTTAGTCATCTTCCAATCATGGCTAGTGTCATTTCTATTACAGGAATCAAATAATACATTGATATTATAACAATATAGAAATAATGACTTGCTTTCATTTTCCACTGATACCTACCCTCATTCCAATCATATTTAAAATAATACATTGATGCTATAATAATAATAATAAAATATTTGCTTGGTTGTCATCTTCCAAGAAATAAAATATTTGCTGGTCATGGCATGTCATTTCTATTACAGGAATCAAATAATACATTGATATTTATAACAATAAGGCTAGTGTCATTTCTATTACAGGAATCAAATAATACATTGATATTATAACAATATAGAAATAATGACTTGCTTTCATTTTCCACTGATACCCCCTCATTCCAATCATAGTTAAAATAAAATACATTGATGCTATAATAATAATAAAATATTTGATGTCATCTTCCAATCATGGCTAGTAATAATAAAATAAATAATACATTGATATTATAACAATATAGAAATAATGATCTTTCTTGGTTTTGGACTGATACCTACCCTCATTCCAATCATATTAAAATAATACAAATAATAATAATAAAAAATATTTGCTGGTTGTCATCTTCCAATCATGGCTAACGTCATTTCTATTACAAATCAAATAATAATTGATATTATAACAATATAGAAATAATGACTTGCTTTCATTTTCCACTGATACCTACCCTCATTCCAATCATAGTTAAAAATAATACATTGATGCTATAATAATAATAAAAAATATTTGCTGGTTGTCATCTTCCAATCATGGCTAGTGTCATTTCTATTACAGGAATCAAATAATACATTGATATTATAACAATATAGAAATAATGACTTGCTTTCATTTTCCACTGATACCTACCCTCATTCCAATCATAGTTAAAAAATAATACATTGATGCTATAATAATAATAAAAAATTTGCTGGTTATTGTCATTTCTATTACAAATCAAATAATACATTGATATTATAACAATATAGAAATCATTTTCTATTACCCTCATTCCAATCAAGTTAAAAATAATACATTGATGATATCAAATAAAATATTTGCATTGATAATTGGCTAATTTCAATATAATAATACATTGATATTATAACATATACTTGACTTGCTTTCATTTTCCACTGATAATACCTCATTCCAATCACATTAAAAATAATACATTGATGCTATAATAATAATAAAAAATATTTGCTGGTTGTCATCTTCCAATCATGGCTAGTGTCATTTCTATTACTCAAATAATACATTGATATTATAACAATATAGAAATAATACTTTCATTTTCCACTGATACCTACCCTCATTCCAATCAATTAAAAATAATAATTGATGCTATAATAATAATAATAAAATATTTGCTGGTTGTCATCTTCCAATCATGGCTAGTGTCATTTCTATTACCTATCAAATAATACATTGATATTATAACAATATAGAAATAATGACTTGCTTTCATTTTCCATGATACCTACCCTCATTCCAATCATAAAAAAATAATACATTGATGCTATAATAATAATAAAATATTTGCTGGTTGTCATCTTCCAATCATGGCTAGTGTCATTTCTATTACAGGAATCAAATAATACATTGATATTATAAATAATATAGAAATAATGACTTGCTTTCATTTTCCACTGATACCTACCCTCATTCCAATCATAGTTAAAAATAATACATTGATGCTATAATAATAATAATAAAATATTTGCTGGTTGTCATCTTCCAATCATGGCTAGGGTCATTTCTATTACAGGAATCAAATAATACATTGATATTATAACAATATAGAAATAATGACTTGCTTTCATTTTCCACTGATACCTACCCTCATTCCAATCAATTTAAAAATAATACATTGATGCTATAATAATAATAAAATATGTGCTGGTTGTCATCTTCCAATCATGGCTAGTGTCATTTCTATTACAGGAATCAAATAATACATTGATATTATAACAATATAGAAATAATGACTTGCTTTCATTTTCCATTGATACCTACCCTCATTCCAATCACAGTTAAAAAATAATACATTGATGCTATAATAATAATAAAATAAAATTTGCTGGTTGTCATCTTCCAATCATGGCTAGTGTCATTTCTATTACAGGAATCAAATAATACATTGATATTATAACAATATAGAAATAATGACTTGCTTTCATTTTCCACTGATACCTACCCTCATTCCAATCATAGTTAAAATAATACATTGATGCTATAATAATAATAAAAAATATTTGCTGGTTGTCATCTTCCAATCATGGCTAGTGTCATTTCTATTACAGGAATCAAATAATACATTGATATTATAACAATATAGAAATAATGACTTGCTTTTTCATTTTCCACTGATACCTACCCTCATTCCAATCACAGTTAAAAAATAATACATTGATGCTATAATAATAATAAAAAAATATTTGCAATTTGTCATCTTCCAATCATGGCTAGTGTCATTTCTATTACAGGAATCAAATAATACATTGATATTATAACAATATAGAAATAATGACTTGCTTTCATTTTCCACTGATACCTACCCTCATTCCAATCACAGTTAAAATAATACATTGATGCTATAATAATAATAATAAAAAAATTTGCTGGTTGTCATCTTCCAATCATGGCTAGTGTCATTTCTATTACAGGAATCAAATAATACATTGATATTATAACAATATAGAAATAATGACTTGCTTTCATTTTCCACTGATACCTACCCTCATTCCAATCATAGTTAAAATAATACATTGATGCTATAATAATAATAATAAAATATTTGCTGGTTGTCATCTTCCAATCATGGCTAATGTCATTTCTATTACAGGAATCAAATAATATATTGATATTATAACAATATAGAAATAATGACTTGATTCATTTTCCACTGATACCTACCCTCATTCCAATCACAGTTAAAAATAATACATTGATGCTATAATAATAATAATAAAAAATATTTGCTAATCTTCCAATCATGGCTAGTGTCATTTCTATTACAGGAATCAAATAATACATTGATATTATAACAATATAGAAATAATGACTTGCTTTTCATTTTCCACTGATACCTACCCTCATTCCAATCATAGTTAAAATAATAATGCATTTGATGCTATAATAATAATAAAATATTTGCTGGTTGTCATCTTCCAATCATGGCTAGTGTCATTTCTATTACAGGAATCAAATAATACATTGATATTATAACAATATAGAAATAATGACTTGTTTCATTTTCCACTGATACCTACCTCATTCCAATCATAGTTAAAAAATAATACATTGATGCTATAATAATAATAATAAAATATTTGCTGGTTGTCATCTTCCAATCATGGCTAGTTTCATTTCTATTACAGGAATCAAATAATACATTGATATTATAACAATATAGAAATAATGACTTGCTTTTATTTTCCACTGATACCTACCCTCATTCCAATCATAGTTAAAATAATACATTGATGCTATAATAATAATAATAAAATATTTGCTGGTTGTCATCTTCCAATCATGGCTAGTTTCATTTCTATTACAGGAATCAAATAATACATTGATATTATAACAATATATTCCAAATAATAACTTGATTATAATAATCCAAAATATTTGCTGATATCTTCCAATCATCATTCCAATCACAGTTAAAAATAATACATTTTCCATGCTATAAATAATAAAAAATAATAATATAATAAAATAAAATATTTGCTGGTTGTCATCTTCCAATCATGGCTAGTGTCATTTCTATTACAGGAATCAAATAATACATTGATATTATAACAATATAGAAATAATGACTTGATGCTTTCATTTTCCACTGATACCTACCCTCATTCCAATCATATTTAAAAATAATACATTGGTGCTATAATAATAATAATAAAATATTGGCTGGTTGTCATCTTCCAGTAATGGCTAGTGTCATTTCTATTACAGGAATCAAATAATACATTGATATTATAACAATATAGATATAATGACTTGTTTTCATTTTCCACTGATACCTACCCTCATTCCAATCACAGTTAAAAATAATACATTGATGCTATAATAATAATAAAATATGTGCTGGTTGTCATCTTCCAATCATGGCTAGTGTCATTTCTATTACAGGAATCAAATAATACATTGATATTATAACAATATAGAAATAATATTGCTTTCATTTTCCACTGATACCTACCCTCATTCCAATCATAGTTAAAAATAATACATTGATGCTAATAATAATAATAAAATATTTGCTGGTTGTCATCTTCCAATCATGGCTAGTGTCATTTCTATTACAGGAATCAAATAATACATTGATATTATAACAATATAGAAATAATGACTTGCTTTCATTTTCCACTGATACCTAATTCCAATCATAGTTAAAATAATAATTGATGCTATAATAAAATAATAATATTTGCTGGTTGTCATCTTCCAATCATGGCTAGTGTCATTTCTATTACAGGAATCAAATAATACATTGATATTATAACAATATAGAAATAATGACTTGCTTTCATTTTCCACTGATACCTACCCTCATTCCAATCACAGTTAAAAAAAATAATACATTGATGCTATAATAATAATAATAAAATATTTGCTGGTTTGTCATCTTCCAATCATGGCTAGTTTTTCTATTACAGGAATCAAATAATACATTGATATTATAACAATATAGAAATAATGACTTGCTTTCATTTTCCACTGATACCTACCCTCATTCAATCACAGTTAAAAAAAATACATTGATGCTATAATAATAATAAAATAATTTTTCCTGGTTGTCATCTTCCAATCATGGCTAGTAAATATTACAGGAATCAAATAATACATTGATATTATAACAATATAGAAATAATGACTTGTTCCACTGATACCTACCCTCATTCCAATCATAGTTAAAATAATACATTGAATAATAATAATAAACAAATATTTGCTGGTTGTCATCTTCCAATCATAAAAGTGTCATTTCTATTACAGGAATCAAATAATACATTGATATTATAACAATATAGAAATAATGACTTGCTTTCATTTTACACTGATACCTACCCTCATTCCAATCATAGTTAAAAATAATACATTGATGCTATAATAATAATAAAATATTTGCTGGTTGTCATCTTCCAATCATGGCTAGTGTCATTTCTATTACAGGAATCAAATAATACATTGATATTATAACAATATAGAAATAATGACTTGCTTTCATTTTCCACTGATACCTACCCTCATTCCAATCACAGTTAAAAATAATACATTGATGCTATAATAATAATAATAAAATATTGGCTGGTTGTCATCTTCCAGTAATGGCTAGTGTCATTTCTATTTCTAATACATTGATATTATAACAAATAATACAATTGGCTAAATAATAATAAAATATTTGCATGACTAATCAATAATAAAATTATTTGAAATCATTTCCACTATTACCCTCATTCCAATCAAAAAAATAATACATTGATGCTATAATAATAATAAAATATTTGCTGATCTTCCAATCATATAATTTCTAATACAGGAATCAAAATAATACATTGATATTATAACAATATAGAAATAATACTTAATTTTCCACTGATACCTAATTCCAATCATAGTTAAAAAATAATACATTGATGCTATAATAATAATAAAAAATATTTGCTGGTTGTCATCTTCCAATCATGGCTAGTGTCATTTCTATTACAGGAATCAAATAATATATTGATATTATAACAATATAGAAATAATGACTTGCTT
Organism: Acanthosepion pharaonis; assembly: GCA_903632075.3. Classification (NCBI taxonomy): domain Eukaryota; kingdom Metazoa; phylum Mollusca; class Cephalopoda; order Sepiida; family Sepiidae; genus Acanthosepion; species Acanthosepion pharaonis. Next base: position 816,637 of record CAHIKZ030001414.1, on the reverse strand, counting down.
TCATTTTCCACTGATACCTACCCTCATTCCAATCACAGTTAAAAATAATACATTGATGCTATAATAATAATAAAATATTTGCTGGTTGTCATCTTCCAATCATATAGTTAAAAAATCATTTCTATTACAGGAATCAAATAATACATTGATATTATACCAATATAGAAATAATGACTTGCTTTCATTTTCCACTGATACCTACCCTCATTCCAATCACAGTTAAAAATAATACATTGATGCTATAATAATAATAAAATATTTCCTTGTTGTCATCTTCCAATCATGGCTAGTGTCATTTCTATTACAGGAATCAAATAATACATTGATATTATAACAATATAGAAATAATGACTTGCTTTCATTTTCCACTGATACCTACCTCATTCCAATCACAGTTAAAAATAATACATTGATGCTATAATAATAATAATAAAATATTTGCCATCTTCCAATCATGGCTAATTTCTAACAGGAATCAAATAATACATTGATATTAAACAATATAGAAATAATGACTTGCTATTTTCCACTGATACCTACCCTCATTCCAATCATAGTTAAAAATAATAATGCTATAATAATAATAAAATATTTGCTGGTTGTCATCTTCCAATCATGGCTAGTGTCATTTCTATTACAGGAATCAAATAATACATTGATATTATAACAATATAGAAATAATGACTTGTTTCATTTTCCACTGATACCTACCTCATTCCAATCATAGTTAAAATAATACATTGATGCTATAATAATAATAATAAAAAATATTTGCTGGTTGTCATCTTCCAATCATGGCTAGTGTCATTTCTATTACAGGAATCAAATAATACATTGATATTATAACAATATAGAAATAATGACTTGCTTTCATTTTCCACTGATACCTACCCTCATTCCAATCACAGTTAAAATAATACATTATTTGCTGGTTGTCATTAAAAATCATGAAATGCTAGAAATAATGACTTGATTTCATTTTCCAAAATATAATCATATTTAAAAAAAATATTGTATTGATGCTAATAATAAAATAATAAAATATTTGCTGGTATCAAATCTTACATTGATAATATAGAAATAATGACTTAGTATTTTCCACTCTATTACCCTCAGGAATCAAATAAAAATAATATTGATATTATAACAATATAGAAATAATTTGCTTTGTCATCTTCAATCATCTATTTTCTATTAGATGATACCTATAATCATTCCAATTATAACAATATAGAAAAATAATTTTCATAATCATAATAATAATAAATAAATAAAATATTTTTGCTGGTTGTCATCTTCCAATCATGGCTAGTGTCATTTCTATTACAGGAATCAAATAATACATTGATATTATAACAATATAGAAAAATGACTTGCTTTCATTTTCCACTGACCTACCCTCATTCCAATCATATAAAAATAATACATTGATGCTATAATAATAATAAAATATTTGCTTTGTCATCTTCCAATAATAACTAATAATTTCTATTATAGGAATCAAATAATATAATATATTATAACAATATAGAAATAAAAGTTTTCCATGTGACCCTCATTCCAATTTAAAAATAATATTTGATGCTATAATAATAATAATAAAATATTTTTGGTTGTCATCTTCCAATCATGGCTAGTCATTTCTAACAAATCAAATAATACATTGATATTATAACAATAATAATGACTTGAACCATGATACCTAATTCCAATCATAGAAATAATAAAATGCTATAATAATAATAAAAAATATTTGTTCCTTGTCATCTTCCAATCATGGCTAGTTTTATTTCTATTACAGGAATCAAATAATACATTGATATTATAACAATATAGAAATAATGAAACCAAATTAATAATAAGATTCCAATCATAGTTAAAAAATAATGCATTGATGCTATAATAAAATAATAAAATATTTTCTTTGTTGTCATAATAATCATGGCTAGTGTCATTTCTATTACGGAATCAAATAATACATTGATATTATAACAATATAGTTGACTTTTTCATTTTCCACTGATAAATTCCATCAATCACGTTAAAATAATACATTGATGCTATAATAATAATAAAAAAATATTTTGGTTGTCATCTTCCAATCATGGCTAATTTCAGGAATCAAATAATACATTGATATTATAACAATATAGAAATAATGACTTGCTTTCATTTTCCACTGATACCTACCTCATTCCAATCACAAAAATCATTAAATGATAAAATAAATAATAAAATAAAAATTTTTAATGACAATAATAAAAATACTGTAATAAAAAATTAATACCACAATGTATAATAATAATAAAATATTTGTTGTAGAAGATTCAAAGGTTCCTTTTCTATTATATATAATATATTGATATTATAACAATATTTTGCCACGTAATGAACAATTTCAAGATTAACAATAATATTCCAATCAAGTTAAAAATAATATAGATAATAATTATAAAAATATAAACTTATAATAAAAGTTAAAAACGGATAGAAATATTCGATTCCTATAGAATAGATCTTATGATGGCAAAATGAAAGAGATTAACAACAATAACTAATAAAAATTTGAGAACAATTATAACAATATTCTGTAATAAAAAAAGTATGTGACGGATAGAAGATTCGTTTTCTACCGTAAGATCTTATTAGGCACAATAAAGATTAACAACAATAACTAATAATAAAATAGAACAATTATAACAATATAGACTGTAATAAAAGTTATGTGACGGATAGAAGATTCGTTTCCTACCGTAGATCTTATTAAACACAATAAATAGATTAACAACAATAACTAATAATAAAATTGAACAATTATAACAATATAGACTGTAATAAAAGTTATGTGACGGATAGAAAATTCTTTCTTACTTTAGATATAGTTTTTATCTTTCATGTCTCTTCCATTTTATCTTCCTCTTTACTTTTAATCTCTCTTTCATTTTTCATTCTATATTTATTATTTCTTCCATCACTTTCGTTCCTTTTATTTTTTACATTTCTTTTTGTTTTATCTTTCATTTCTTTTTCATTACTCTCTGATTTTTTATTCGTTTGAACGATCATGTATCTTTCATTTTATCTTTCATTTTATCTTTCATTTCATCTTTAAATTTCATTTGTCATATCTCTTTTATTTCATCTTTGTGTCTTCCTTCATATCGCTTCCATCTTTCATTTTAGCTTTCTTTTAATCTTTCATTTTAGCTTTCTTTTCCCCTCATTTCTCTTTCACTTTGTCTTTCCTATCTCTTTCATTTTAGCTTTCATTTCATCCTTCATTCCTCTTTCACTTTATGTTTCGTATTTCTTTCATCTGTTTTTCATCAGACATCAGGCGTGGCTGAACACATATGGAGAGAGAAGGGAGATCACCGCCCTCTGTGGGATAATGGTGTGATCATAGACAAGGAACACCATTGGAAAATTCGTAAACTTAAGGCATCAGCACATATGCTAAGCCACAAAAATCTCCTGAGCCGACCAAGCATAGAAATGAATACAATATGGGAACCAGTAATAAGAAGTGCCAGAGAAAAGCAATGATAACAACAAAGTTGCAATATGAGTTCTGGTAAAAACATGCAATTATAACAACAAAATTGCAATATGAGCACTGGTAAAAATGGTTGCTGAAGACATTAGGTTTATAATACCCAGAAATTCATACCTAGATTTTCTCAAGGACACGTGGCACAGTGGATAAAGGCGTTGGTTAATGACATGACCCAAAGTGTGTGAGTTCAATACCCAGTTAAGGCAGTGGAGAACTTTCACAAGAAAATTAGCAAGAGATAACTGATAACTGACATCCATCAAACATGGCATGTGGATCTAGAACAGTCTACCCCAGAGAGCGAAATAAAGGGCTCAGTTCAAAATTCCAACCACCTGAAGAAGGCCGGAGCGTACAACGGCCGAAACGTTGTGAGAAATATGGCGACAAAGATGAGGACAATAGTCCGAATAATGTAAATAATTTCTTTTTCACTTTATATTTCCTTATCGATTCTTTCTTTCATCTGTCATTCATTTTATTTTTCATCTCTCCTTCCTTTTATTTTTAATTTTTTTTTCCCTCTATTTTTCTGCCACACTTTGATTTCCTACTTTAATTTTTCTTTCATTTTTTTCTTTCACCTCTGATTTTCTCGTTTAATCTTTCATTTAATCTTTCTGTTTATCGTTTGTTTTTTACTCGGTCTATATTGTCTTTTATACACTCATTCATGTCAGCTTTCTTCGTCCTACCTTCATTCCTTTTGCCTTTCTTTATTTCTTTCATTCCTTCCTTCTTTCCATCTTTAGATATTGCTCGTTCAGAATCGATGGCGTCGACATAGAACACGACACTTACCTAAAAACAAACAAAAAAATAAAATAAAATCACATTAATTTGATAAAAATATTACAAATATTAGCAAAATTTAATGAAATATAAAGAAAAATTGATATCATAGCTGGAAACCATACCGGGATTTAGCAATGGCGGCCACAATCTTAACAAGATAAAGATAAATAAAATGACACATATACTGATAGCAAAACGGAAAATGTAAATTACAAAAATCTCCTAATAAGGTAACGTGACGGAGATTCAAATTTTAAAGGACTAAGCATAAACAAGAACAAAGAATTTGTGGTCATCAGTACGAAAAATTTTGAAAATTTTTTCCCTGAATCTGATAGCACTAAAGAAAAAAAAACGCGCCAGGTATTTGTTTTCCATTGAATTAACAAATTATGACCGCTAGAATGGACTTAGTTAATGTTATTTCCCATACCCAAATTTAAAATTCAAATTTTTCTTTGTGGCATTTTGAAAGCATTAAAATCGCTCTTTCCAGTGTTTACAAGACCGTACTTACAAGTTTTGACAAGTCGATTCGAATTATAAGCAGACCTCTATTTTATGTTTAAGAAATTGTCTGTTATAAGCCTGACACAGAAAACAAAAAAAAATTAACATATAGAGCTTATGGTAATGGAAATATTTGCCGTTTCCTTATTAAATGGTGTTGGAATGAAATATATTCTGATGACCGAGCAGCCAGTGCTGCTGACGGTAGTAATGTGTAAAATCTTTCTCTGAAAAACGATTTTTTCAGGAAAACAGGATTCTCAAAGCCCCTACTAGTTATAGCTGATTCCAGTATTAATGGGATCGTACATACTCATGTATAAGTCGAAACGAAATATAAGCCGACACCTATGAATAAAATTATTTTCTTGAAAATTGTTTTAATAGCGAGATTTTATAAATTCCAAAATATATAGTAGCTCCTCGGTCAGTGAATTTCCGTAGAAAGAAATGGAATATTAACATCACCAAATTTTACTATTGGATAATCCATCCATTTAAATATATATATATATATATATATATATATATATATATTTGTTATCTTTTCCTAAATCTCTCTCTACTATATATATATATAATTATATATATAAAATATAAATTTATCTAAATTTTTCTTTTTTCTATATATATATATATATATATATATATATATATATTTATATCATATATAAGAAAAAAAATATATATATATATATATATATATATATATATATATATATATATATATATATATTAATGCATGTTTCATTAGATAATATAGTTTGGTCTATTTATTTTATGTAAAGTCTTTTTCATAACGTCTGATGAGCAAATAACATTATCATTAAAAGAGAAAAAAATTACCATATCGATACATATTTTTTAACCCTATCTAAATTTTTCAGTAAATGAAACATAAGCCATTATCAAAATGATAATTACATTACAATATATTAAACAATACATATATATAAAAAATAATGATAGTCTGTTTTGTTTACAAGGAACAATTCAATTAACGAAATACTCGTGAAAATAGACGCTGGACTACAGGATAACATATTTTAGAGTTGAAAACGATTACAATTAAATAAAGCCGTTGGTATAAAACAATGGCTTCTGTTATCAATTATAGGCATTTAAATAATATTTGAATTTAGATTTCATTTTATTTTGTTCAAGTTAGGTTTCAACTGTTTTATGTATATAGCTTCAAAAATGTTTAATTTTTTTATTGTTTTCATGTTTAAAGTATAGTTGTGTTTTCTACAAGGATTTTATGAATTGTGTATGCAAAAGGCATGTTGTTTTAAATGCCTAAAAATGTTAAAGTTATCATTCAAATGTAGAGTCAAGCATCTGTGAAAAGACACATTAACTTATATATATATATATATATATCGTTAAAAATGTGAGACTTATGTAAATTACAATGGTGGCTCCGTAATCTTTTATTAATAAAAATACTGTCTATTTTGATTTATAAATGCAACTGCAAGAACCCGCCTAGTTACTGTTATGGGATAAGTGCAATAATGACTGCATAATAGAATAATATAGGATATATATATTTTTTTTTTTTACACACATATACAATATATATATATATATATATATATATATATATATATATTAATTGATTTAAAATATGGTTTTTTTAATACACAGTTCTAACCATGTTTCAAAAAATGGAAGTTAAAAGCCCCGAATTTAATTTTGTAATTAAATTAAAGACATTAGTTCCATTTCCTCCTCAAGCGAATTTTGGAGTAACTTTTAAAATTACTGGGTTTTAAAGACACAGCTAAAATCATAATTCATGTTTCTAAGGTTACAGATAAATCCACTTCACTAGACCAGGGGTGTCTGTGTGTTCATTATGTCTATATTTTAATGTATCAGTTATTAGCTACGTTTTGGTAGGGGGTAGGTATGTATTTTTCAATGAAATCTAACTTCCGTTAAAAGCGTGCCGTCTGGAATTTAAAAAAAAATTTTTTTTTAATTGTTAACGGCAAAAATTCTTACGGCATTTTTTCCATTTGTATATTTAAAGATTTTTGGGGGTTAATTAGGTTAGAATACTTTTTATTTAACTACGATTTGAAATATTTTTACTTTTAAGTTTTAATATACTATATTTCTTTTAAGAACAATTAAATGTAATGAGAATCCCTTACAATTTGTAGAATTATTATCACATCAAGTATATTACGATTTAAAAAAATTTTTATATTTAAATATTATTCAAGTAAAATTTTTTTTCACTTACGGTAAAAAAGCTAATTCATTTCTCTGTTTTAGTAAACTTTATATATTTATTTAATTAATAATTTTTCTTTTTGTTAAAAGTTTTTAAGTTAAATTCATTTTAAATTGTTACAATTTTAATTACAACTTTAAAAATTTTTCATTGTTAGTTTTTTAGACTATTATATTTCATTTAATAGAAAATGTATTAGAAATACTTATAGTAAGTAAGATTATTTTTCCATATCAAAAATATGTTGTATATTACGATTTTTAAAAGTTTTATATTTAAATATTATTTAATTAAAATTTTTTTTTCACTTACGACAAAAAAAAAAAAACACTGGATTATATATCTTTACTGTTCTTTTTTTTATATATATATATATATATATATATATTATATATATATATATATATATATATATATATATTTTTTTTAAAACCTATTTTTGCAAAATTTTTTTCGTTCAAATAGCCTTCATCCCATGGAACCAGAATTTGGGTTCTTCATGTTGGTGAAAGTGAGGATTATTTTGCCCATATTCTAAGCCGAATTCATAGCACAAGTATTATCACAATGGTTGCTAATTTGTCAGTGACAAAATGTTTATTAACCATAAATCACGTGTCAATAATGGCTGATGCAATAACAAAAAGCTATTGCATCATACATGTTCGTGTAATACAATTTTTGTAACGTAGGTAATGTTACTGAATAGAATAATCACACGAAGGTTAGTAATGAACGATAATACTTAGGACAAGAACAACATATATAAGATTCGCCAGCGGCGCGTAGAAGTAGTAGTCAAACGCTAGAGGTGTGTCAAGTTAACTTCATAATGAATCTCCAACTGCAGAATATCTACCAACCGTCCCACGCGGTCAGATATGGCACAAGGCCGAATTTAATGTTCCTGTTGTATATTTAATATATATGTTCTCAACAGGGTGGTATTCACCCTCAGGAAAAGAGTTATTTATTTTTTTAAATGAACTGTAAACAGTATCTTTAGAAAATATTTGGAGAAAAATTATAAATTTTGCCTATCTGGTCTGTCACCTTGGTTTGGTTTGTTTGTTTTGTTTTGTTTTATGGCATATCAACACCTCAATGGGTCATTTAATGCTGACTACTTTTTTTTTCCTGGTAATACTTTTGTCAAAAATATATTTCTGTTAATATTTTTTCCTCAAAAACGTATAGCTGGTAATCATATTTTTTCAAAAACGTATAGCTGGTAATATTATTTTTTCCAAAAACGTATAGCTGGTAATATTAATTTTTCAAAAACCAATCGCTGGTAATAAAATATTTTCAAAAATGTATAGCTGGTAATATTTTTTTTTCAAAAACGTATAACTGGTAATATTATTTTTCCAAAAACGTATAGCTGGTAATATAATTTTTTTCAAAAACGTACAGCTGGTAATAATATTTTTTCAAAAAATTATAGCTGGTAATATTTTTTTTTTCAAAAACAACACTATCAACACTAATCTTTCAAAAAAAAAAAAAAACTATAGCTGGTAATATTTTTTAAAAACGTACAGCTGGCAACATTTTTTTTTTAGAAACGTATTATCAGAGGCCTTGCTGTTGGACGTAGTTTATCGTCATACCCAGGACGCGGATGTAGTTTATCGTCATACCCAGGAAGGCTGGATGGCATTCTGAGAAATGGTGAAAAGGGTGCATGGGGCAATTTGAGGTTGAGAAAAAAAATTTAAGGATTTTTTGATAAAAAAAAGAAGAATCTGCAATGTTATTGGTCCTGATCAATGGTATCTCGGCTCTAGTCCCTTTCCTAAATCCGTAAAGGATGCAGAGCTCTGGCTTTTCCTTTGGGGTGAGGGATTCTCTTCGTCTCTTATATTTGTCTTCTGGTGTTTTCGAAGAATGTCCTTTCTTGGATTCTCCAATTGGTCCTTTCTGAAACTTCCATCTCTCAATTAGCCAGGCCGCTTTCTGTCTTTAGCAAGGTCTTTCTGAGCTGGTCGAATTTTGGACTGGCATTCGAGGTTTGATAAAAAAATATATATCAGGACTGTTGCTATAAAAAGAAAACTACAACAGATATCAATTCGGCTTTAATCTCCTTCGAAGTAGTCTCCGAAGTCACATATTTTATCCAGTGTCGTTTCCCTTGACAAAAGCATCCCTGAATCTTTTTGAAGGACGGATAGCGACTAGCTACCTCGTCACATTTACTTGGATTTCTTCGACGTCTTGTAATCTTGTTCCTCTCAAATGGGATTTGATTTTTTGGAAAGATCATTTCCAAGATATTTAGAATATTTGAATTTGCTGAAGAATAGTAATTTTCCAAGCGGAGCTCAGATGTGGCACAAGGCCGAAAGTATGGGGTACCCAGTGAGGATCGAACTCACTACTCAGTCGCATTTGTTCTATCGAGACAAGCTTGCTAACCATTACATCGATGTGCTCAAGTTGTTGAAGAATATGGAAGTTGTTGAAGATACTGAGATTGACTAAGAACTGCTGCCGGAGCTGTGCTGAATTGGTAGGTGCGTTTTCAGTCTTTGAACCCATGCAATTCTGTCTTTTTCCGAAGAACTGTATCCCTCAATCACCGCAACACATCACAGTGGTAATTGTTTATTCTTTGACTAAGTGGAATATACTCATGATGAGAAATGCGATTGTAGCCGAATTAAACTGCCAACAGCGTTTTCCCATTGTAAGGACCCATTCGTGTTTTCTTTGGTCTCGAAGAGTTTGTTCCACAGGTCATAGCTACAGATCAACAATTCTTCACATTTTATGACCATTTTCAAAAATTGTGTAGTGAGACATCCATACATTACATACTTTTATTCTAAGCACTGCTATAAACAAAGGAAGCAAGCGATAATGTTATTCCTTAGTGCGCATGCGCAACAAAGTTCAAGGTCAATCTGTACGGCTTCAGTCTGCGTACTTTAGCTCCGTTACCATAGCAACAGTCTTGGTACTTTTTTTTTTATTTATCAGACCGCGTACTCTTAAATCTTCTACCAAGATTTCTAACCGTAATCGATTTTTGTTTCTAATAATGTCTACTACAGGAAAACTTGCTTTGCACAAATATGACGCTGAAAACGGAAGAAGTATTGGTGTTTATTTTGTTTTGATAATATTTGGATATTCACCCTTAAGGTATAAAAAGAAAATGGCGTAATATCTGTTGTTGAATATTTTAATTGCAATCATCTGTAATTTCTTATTCCTGTTAACTCTTCCCCTTTCGTTTTTTTTTATTTAATCGAATACACCTCAAGCAAGCAAGGCAGTAAAGCCACTAAGACACAAGAGGTTACTGGCTGTGAAAGAATTAGCAAAAAATATTATGAAGGCGGGAAAATAATAGAAGTGTAAACAGGAAGACGGTATCGTCAGCACATGCTCACATCCGGTTTCTTTATACCGTTTTCCCCTTCGGGTGGCGGTGTTAGCAATGGCTTTGAAGTCCCCGCCTAATCCTGAAGTGTTGTGAGCAGGAGTCACGGAGGAGTACGGGTGGTGGACGCAGCTGGGCGAGTCAAGCACTCTCGACAGCTCATCGCAGATCCTCTTTGTGTTGACGGTTGAATTCGAAAGTCACGGTCTCCTCCATCGGATGGTTCAACCCCAGGAAGCCCGATTTGCAGCAACGGTCTTCCAGGTCTCAGAGTCGAGGTTCGCCTGTGTCAGGGATGTTTTCAACTGATCCTTGAAGCGGCGTTTTGGGTCTCCACGTAGCCTCTTGCTGGTGGCGAGTTCTCCAAGTGGGACGTATATTTGGGCACATGGCCCGCGGAGGCAGAGGAAGACGGTAGATAAATATTGACATTGCATTTAAACTCGTGAAGATCAAAGTTTTCCCGAAAGCATGGAACCGGAAGTGAGTTCCACAAGCGAATAGTGCGAGAAAAGAAAATTACGGTTACACATAGCGAGTTCAAATGTAATCTTTAATTGTTGTAGTATACCTACAAATGATAATGGGTATGTCACCATTCACATAAACACAGTAGTAAATACTGTATGTTGGTCTGCAATTCGAGATTCGTCTTCAGCTGTGCTGGTCAAACACTCTGCTTCCGGGTAGAGATGAACCCCAGACGAGGCGCTGTCGAAGAGCAGAGTATTATACGGGGCTTACGGGGAATTTTTGGTCGAGCCTACGGACTTGGATACCCGACATTAAATTCGGGCTTGTGCCACATCTGACCGCGTGGGTCGGTTGGTAGATATCCTGCAGTTGGAGATTATTCTCTAGCTATACTGGTCAAACTCTCTGCCTCCGGGCAGAGATGATCCCCAGACAAGTCTATGTCGAAATGCAGGGTCTTGTCTAGGAAAACAGTTACCCGACCCCGTTTTATACGGGGTGTACGGGGAATATTTGGCCGAATCTACACGCTCAGATACCCCACATTAAATACGTCCTTGTGCTTCATTTGACCGTGTGGTGCGGTTGGTAGATAACCTGCAGCTGGAAATTCGTCACCAGCTGTGCTGGTCAAAACCTCTGCCTCCGGACAGAGAGGATCTATTTCGAAGCGCAGAATCTCGCCTCGGGAATTTTTGCCTGAGCCTACGGGCTCGGATTCCCACATTAAATCCGGCCTTGTGCCACATCTGAACGCGTGTGGCGGTTGGTAGATATCCTGCAGTTAGAGATTCATTGTGGAATTCACTTGACTCACTTCTACCAGTTGACTACTTCTACGCGCTGCTGGCAAATCTTATGTGTGTTGTTCTTGTCCTAAGTATTATCATTCATTACCAACCTTCATTTGATTATTCTATTCAGTAACCTTCCCTACGTTACAGCAGTAATATATAAATATTACTGTTGTAACAGTAACTTATCCACCATATATATAAATCTAGCATACGTCCATGCTTTTAATATTGCTGCCACATATGGTCTAATGTTCCTGTTGTATATTTAGAGCAGGGATTCTCAACAGGGGTGGTATTCACACTCTGGGAGAGTGGATTTTTAGAAGTGAATTGCGGCCACAGTATCTTTAGGGGTGGGAGGAGAGCAATTATAGAATTTTGCTTATCTGGTCTGTCACCTTGGTTTGGTTTGTTTGTTTTGTTTTGTTTTACGGCATATCAACACCCCAATGGGTCATTTAATGTTGACTACCTTTTTTTTTTCCTGGTAATACTTTTGTTTTGTCAAAAATCAATTTCTGTTAATATTTTTTCCTCAAAAATATAAAACTGGTCATATTACTTTTCCAAAAGCGTATAGCTGGTAATATTATTTTTTCAAAAATGTATAGCTGGTAATATTATTTTTCCAAAAACGTATAGCTGGTAATATTAATGTACACGCACTTAAAGCGTAGCGATTTCTTGACCAGTCTAGAGATTTTATGTCAAGAGTACGTGCATAAAGAAAAACATTTTTCGAAAATTTGTACACACATCTAATGTTTGTAAAACTTGTTCAATAGGTTGTTTTTTAACCAGTTTACACCTTTTGACGAGTTCAAGCATTTCTAGTACGTTTTTCTTTTTATCCGTTCATACCAGAACAGAATGTTTTTTCTGAAAGCATTAATTTTATTGGCAGATATCAGACTATTTCCATGGTTACATTTGCCTTCAATTATTAAGAGTGTTCAAGCACAGAAATAAATCCTCAAGAAATACAACATTAAACACTAAACTTCATCACGTTTATTTATTATAACAACGTTCAACCCCGTTATCCACGATGTGGTGTAATGGTTAACAAGCTTTTCTCGCTACGTTAATTACGGCTTAGTGATTTGATCCTCATTGAATGACCCTAACTATTGATATTGCAAAATAAGTCACAATATAAATTATGTAATTGTTTTTATTTGATAAATTTTCTAGGAATTTAAGAAGTTTATATTTTTGATTTAAGTGTCTTCATTTAATTTTTAAAAATTTAGAGGCAAAAAAAAGACTACTGAATTGTTACATGATATCTGTCCTCCAATATGCCAGTGAATGCTGAGAATTTTGTCACAGATTAAGAGGAGACTTTTTACAGAGAAACAAAGAAAAGAGTTCTGAACTGCTATGTAATATCAATCCTCCTATATGGCAGTGAATGCTGGACAATTTCCACACATATGAAGAGGAGACTTGAAGCAAGAAAACAAAAAAAATGTGCTGAACTGTTATGTAATATTAATCCTCCTATAATGGCAGTGAATGCTGGACAATTTCCTCACAGATGAAGAGGAGACTTAAAAAGCAAGAGAAACAAAGAAAATTTTGCTGAACTGCTATGTAATATCAATCCTCCTATATGGCAGTGAATGCTGGACAATTTCCTCACAGATGAAGAGGAGACTTCAAATAGTTTCACAAAGAAAAATGCTGAACTGCTATGTAATATCAATCCTCCTATATGGCAGTGAATGCTGGACAATTTCTTCACAAATATGAAGATAAAATCACTTGAAGCAAGAGAAACAAAGAAAAAAGTTTGAACTGCTATGTAATATCAATCCTCCTATATGGCAGTGAATGCTGGACAATTTCCTCACAGATGAAGAGGAGACTTGAAACAAAGAGAAAAAAGAAAAATAATTGAACTGCTATGTAATATCAATCCTCCTATATATGACAGTGAATGCTGGACAATCTCCTCAAAGATGAAAAAGAGACATTAAAATTCATTATAAATTTGAACAGACAGTTGAAATTTCTAGTGTATATACTGGAGGAACCTGCTTGGAAAATCTGATTTGGAAATGTCAGATTCAAGAAAAAGGGACATATATATATATATATATATATATATATATATATATATATATATAGGAAAGAGAGAGAGAGAGAGAAAAATTAGCGAGATTGTGACACAAATGCAAACCCATATGCAGACATGCACATCCACAGACATACATGCACACACACAAACATACATATATATATATATATATATATATATATATATATATATATATATATATATATTATAATTTGTATTTTAGGCAACAATCCTTTCATGCACATTTCGTTGAATATGACAGAATAGGCCCTTTGATTTAGTTTTTAAACAATTTCTCATAACAACACAAATATAATAAGATCATCAACATGCAAAAATGGATAAAAATTATGGAAGCCTTATAAATAAAAACAAAAAATAACATCAACTAGAATATAGCAGCCTTCACCAACTTAAACAAGGAGAGTACCCAGAAGAATTGCAGGAGATTCTGAAGTCTTCTGAAAGCCATGGTTGAAGCCAATGGCGATTTTATTAAATAAATTTACTCTTTAGTATTTTAAGATATATTTGTAAAGACACAATATCCTTCTGTAGAACCAAAGTTCTGTTGCTTAATGTCTCTCGTTTTGCAAACTGTGATGATAAGCATTGTATTGATTGACATTTTGCTATAGAAATGTATTGCTGGTCATTTTGCTATAGAAATGTATTGATTGTCATTTTGCTATAGAAATGTATTGCTGGTCATTTTAATATAACTATTACATTTTACTATTACTTCTTATTGTTTTTTCGACTTAGTTCGAAAATAATTTAATTAATAACCTTAGAGATTTTCGCGGTACATCTGCGATCATCACTGATGTGCCGCGGCACGCCAGTTGAAAATCACATGTTTCGAGGAAGGGCGCGTGTTGTGCACTAAATCCTTTTACGAATGCGTTTAATCATTATCAACACACCTAGAATTTGTGGAGGTGTCTAGTCAATATGTAGGACACACGAAAAAAAGACTGTTAACTGTTCAAATATCGGACACACCTAGCCAACGATATAAAGGACTGGACTCAGAAGTCCGTTGTTTGACGCAATTTTAATAATGGCCACGTGATATAATAAAACGTTGTCTTAAGGAAGGAGATTGTGTTTCAGAAAGACATTTAGCATGGATTCGTGCGTAGACCGGCGAATATCGACGCGAAAAATAAACTTCTTATGCCATGGCTGCTGCGTTCATTCTCACACATATCTATGGAAATGTATGAATCCATTTCATTTCTCCACCCAATCTAACTTCTAACACGAGGGTTCACTGACCATTCTATATTAGGTTGGCAACCACAACAAAAAACTGCTCTCTACTTATCGCCTGAAAGGTCCTCTTTTTGTCTTCCGTCAGTATGGCTGATGCTAACCACCAGTACGGTGACCCGTTGCGCCCGCTCGGGTTAACGTTCTAACGGTTGACATGAGGTGGAAAGATTATATTGAATCAATTGCTAGGTCTGCTTCTAGGAAAGTTGGCTCACTGTATCGTTCCAGACAATTATATCTCGTTAGAATCTATCTTACACATTTATATGCCTACCATTCGTCCATGATTTGCATATTGCGACCATATAAGGTCTGGTGTTCCTGCTATATATTTCTGAGTGGCTGGGTGTCAATCTGAGGACAGTGCAGAGGATTCAGAAAGAGTTGGATGAGTCTAATGGTGATTACAAACGTAATGTTGACTTTATACCTAAATTCATCTTCACAAGGCGCATCAGATTCAACTTGGGGGCCTACCTTAAATGCCTTTAGAAAGTAGTGCTGTCCTGGGTCAAGAGGGTGGCCGCTTGAAGACAGTATGTCTGGCAACAGGACTCTGCACCATGCCACACAAGCAGCGAACTCAGTCATGACTGCCAGACAATTACTACAAGGACATTATCTTACATCTGGCCATCTAACTCTCTATACTGCAACCATTTTTGATTAATACATTTGTGGCACAGTTGTGCGAGAGCCCAACAAAACTCATTGTAACGCCAAAGATTAATTGAAATCAAGGATTATGGTAGCATTCGCCAGCTTAAACAAGGAGACCGTCCAGAAGAGTTGCAGAAGATTCCGAAGTCGTCTGGAGGCTGTGGTTGAAGTCAATGGCGATTTTCTTGAATAAATTTACTCTTTAGTATTTCAAGATATTTTTGAATAATTTTGGAAAATATATCTGTTAAAATGATATGTCAATGTTATTTTCATTTTTGCATATTATTATTATTATTATGTGTGGGGCGCAGTTGAGTAAGAGACCAACAAAACTCCTTGTAACACTAAAGATGAGCTGAAGGAAAGGATCATAGCAGTCTTCACCAACTTAAACAAGGAGAGCACCCAGAAGAATTGCAGGAGATTCTGAAGTCGTCTGAAAGCCATTGTTAAAGACAATGGCGATTTTATTAAATAAATTTACTCTTTCGTATTATAGGATATATTTGTAGAGACCCTTGATGAAATCCAAAGAAGTATCTGCAATGCTATTGGTCACCGAAGCAGTTTACAGTGTTTGGCGCGTGAAGAATGAGTGAAAACCAGTGTTGCCCGTCCATCTTAATAATAAACGCAGCAGCTTCTACCGAGTGACATCTACATGAAGAGAACATACACTGGCTGTCGGAGTAAACAGTTCGTCATCAATGTGCAATATATTTACAAATTATAATAATTTCCTCATACACAAACAACACATACACACACACATATATATATATATATATATATATATATATATATATATATATATATATATATATTGTAAAATTGGCTAGCTTTACTCCGCGTGCCAAATTTATATTGAGATAACTTTTTTTCTAATATTTCAAAAACCATCCAATCAATTCACACAAAATTTTCACATAATGTTGGCAAATATGGCGCCAGTTTGTTTACATTGCGCAGATCAGTACGAAAATTTCAGTGATTGCGCAGGTCAGTGTTGCCAACGTTGTGTGAAGATTTTGTGTGAATTGATTGGACGGTTTTTGAAATATTAGAAAAAAAAGTTATCTCGATAATAATTTGGCACGCAGTGTATAAAGAAAGTGTGTTCAGTATCGGAAAAAGGACGTCTATGTATAAAGTCTATAAATGTGTAAACTTATAACATTGCATGGCGACTGGCAGTTACACGCTTGAGTCCGATTTTCAGATCAAGATGATGATGATGTGAAACTGACTGTCACCATGCAATGTTGATTACTATATCTCCACACAAAAATCCTTGCAGATAACAAAGACATATCAGGAACATCTAGTTATAATCTCTTTTTTTTTTTTCAAAATCATTAAAAGCAATCGTATTAAAATCAGCACACTCGCTCAAAACCTCGAACAAAAACAAGACAATACAGAGTCACATGATTTTCTACTAGATCCCTGTGACAGACGCCCGCTCAGGCACATGCTGCAAATATACCGAACGAATTTAAGTTACAGTTTCTAGAAGAGAGCGTGTAATTTGACGTAAGCAACAATTTGAATACAAAGCCAGTGTGCTCAAAAGTTCGATAACGATGAGATGTAATTTTGTGCCAGTAGAAGTCTCGGCAGGTGAGGTAGCGTTTCGTCTAGACAATTTCATTCACGTGGCTTCAGTCAAAGACTGGTACGGCTGTGAACAAAGGCGACCTCGATTCAGGTTCGGGTTTTATAGCAAGAATGCTATGATTCTAACGAGTTAGCCACGCGCCCACCCATTTTATAAGCAGAAAGCAATTGAAGAATTAATTAAATATGTTTCCAACAATATTTGACGACACTACTAAACTAATAAAACGCTAATGATTAATCTATGACATTACCGACCTGAAATGAATTTATTATTGACCGTACTCCAGAAAAAAATCTGCCAAAATAAATATATATATATATATATATATATATATATATATATATATATATATATATATATATATATATATATATATATATATATATATATATATATATATATATATATATATATATATATATAAAAAAACCTTTATAAGAGACCGGATATAAGAAAACCTGGATATAAGAGAGATTTTCTCTGGTCCCAAATTAGAGCCTGTGTTAATGTATATAAAATAGACCAAACCCGGATATAAGAGAAACCCGGATATAGAGACTTCTTCTCCGGTCCCGACAACTCTCTTATATCCGGGTTATATGTATATAGTTCATGCAAAACGAGGTAATCCGTATGGGTAGTCCCAAGGAGGATGATATCCAGAGAGCTCAATGTAAATTCAGAGCAAATACATTTGAATAAAAACAGACCACTTTAAGGTTCCATTTTTAAATATTATATATATATATATATATATATATATATATATATATATATATATATATATATATATATATATATATATATATATATATATATATATATATATATATATATATATATATATTTTTTATATTCTATTCCCTAAAATTACGGTGTTCGTAATTTCCCACCTGATGAGACGTCTAAAAAAGGTTTTCCATTTCTGACGTTGAAACAAGAATGTACAATTTTGTAGTGGATATGTGCATGTTCCAA
The DNA here is from genome assembly GCA_903632075.3 of Acanthosepion pharaonis. Taxonomy (NCBI): domain Eukaryota; kingdom Metazoa; phylum Mollusca; class Cephalopoda; order Sepiida; family Sepiidae; genus Acanthosepion; species Acanthosepion pharaonis. The sequence goes on along the minus strand of CAHIKZ030001414.1, from coordinate 798,246 downwards.
TGTAACACTGCATGAGACAGCTCAACATTATGTATTGAGCAATATTTTAAATTAATGTTCTGAACACTTTAAATCCTACTGTTCGTTCTCCTATATATAAGTGTAAGAACGAACGAACGAACAGTATATATATATATATATATATATATATATATATATATATATATATATATATATATATAGTGTAGGAGAAGGAACAGTACGATTGCAGCGTTCAAAACATTAATTTAAATATATATATATTAATTTAAATATATATATATATATATTTTAAATATATATATATATATATTAATTTAAATATATATATATATATATATATATATATATATATATATATATATATATAAATAAATATATATATATATATATATATATATATTTATATATATATATATAGTTCAAGGAATCTGAATTCAACTATTGAAAATTGTAGAACCGTAAAATATATATATATATATATATATATATATATATATATATATGTGTGTGTGTGTGTGTGTAAATGAATATATATATATATATATATATATATATATATTATATATATATATATGTATGTAAGTGGTTTAATGATAATGAAATTGTCTTGATATCAGTTACAACTGTGGTAATGAGTTTGATCATCAATTGTGCACCATCTAAGCTACAATTATTATATATATATATATATATATATATATATATATATGTATATATACAAATGAAGAGAAAGAACAGATTTAAAACCACAGTTCTTTAGCATTTACTTTTTAAAAAAAATGGTCAATACAACGTAAAGCAATACGTATATATATATATATATATATATATATATATACATTATGTCGTGAGTTGGAATCATATTTTAAATAAATAATTATATATATATAATAATATATATATATATAATAAATAATTAATATATTATATATATATATATATATATATATATATAATTATTTATTTAAAAATATGATTTAACTCAACATAATATATATATATATATATATATATATATATATATATATATATATATATATATATATATATATATATATATGTATATATATATATATATATATATATATATATATATAGATATAAAATATATATTAAAGAACAGTAAAAAACTGTGTTATAATTTTACGCATTAAAAAAATCAATGCCAAGTTGTAAAACCAGACTTGCAGATCTGTTTAGGTTTTAAAAAAATGAACCAGAACACTATCGCGCTGACAACCACCTGAGGAGACCGTAGTTGTCGAACCGCGGTAGTGTCCAGGTCAGCATTTATTTTTCAATCATTATTCATATATATATATATATATATATATATATATATATATAATTTTATAAATTTTAATATATTTTCTGTTTATATGTTATTTTATAGATATTTATTTAATTAAATGCTCTGTTTTTTTTTAATTAAACAGTATTAATTATATTTACAGTCCTGAATGTTTAAGAAATTTCATTGAAACTATATGCTTCTCTGACAGAAATTGAACCTGTAACCCTTATGGGAACCATCATTTGATCTGATGTGCTGTTAACCATCCAGCCACAGAAATATGTATAAACAGAATAAAGTATAAACAGGAAATATAATCCATTTGATAATATATATATATATATACATAAACATATGTACATGTTTATAAATATATATGTTTTGAAATACATACATATATATATATATATATATATATATATATATATATATATATATATATATATATATATATATATAAAACAAATGGCTATTTTTTTCTAGTGATTTTATAACATACTTATGTTATAAATTTTTTAAAAATAATTATATATATATATATATATATATATATATATATATATATATATATATATATGTTTATTTTAGCAGTTCTTCTTTTATATAAGTTTCCTTAAAATTTGTCACCCCGTTCTTAACAAAAATATATATATATATATATATATATATATATATATATAAAGTTTTAAAGTCAACACTTAGATGCGACAGTCTGTTTCATACTAGATGAAATCGTTAGGCCCTGACGATTGCATCTAGCATGAAACAGACTGTCGCCTTAACGCAAGTGTTGACTTATGTTCACTATATATATATATATATATATATGCGTGTTTGTATGTGTGTGTAAGTGTGTGTTTGTGTGTGTCTGTGTATACCTGTGTGCATGTGCGTATAGTAGAGAAAGTTTGTCTATGTATGCTTCTTACAGATTCCATGTATAGTGGGCTAATGAAAGAAAATTCGAAAATTCAGAATAACAATGAATATTGTTATTCTGGACATTATTTGGGAGGAAAAGTTTTTTTGCGTGAATTTATTTATTTATATTAAGGGTTCGTCAGCATTAGCGGACAATTGATCCTGCACAAATTATACTGTTTTATTTGAGTTTGTGGATATTATTCGAACCTAGCTGAGGGATGCAACGTCATTTTCTTCATATATATATATATATATATATATATATATATATATATATATATATATATATATATAGATAGATAGATAGATAGATAGATATATTCATACCGCAAATGCAAGTTTGCATAGGTTATTTGGAGGGGCACGACGCGGCTTCTAGAAAATGTTGATGTCAATTCTTATTATATCTAATGTATCGATCGCTGTTTTAGTGGGCCGTTTGCAGTCGACTACTTCTTGGCTGCTCAACGTGGGCGGTCTTTTACAAACATTAGTATTTCTGGGGTTGTTGCTCCTATCGCCGCGTTCTGTGGATGGATTTGTTCTTTGGGTGGTAAGAAAAATAGACTAAATACACAATGAACAGTAATGAATTTAATTTAACAAAGAAATAGGTTTCCTTTGATGAATCCTTTTTTTTTCAGATAACGTCAATAAGAAGCGATGCATTTTTAAAGACTTTATCTTTGCCCCTTCTCTTTCTTATTTACACCCTCTCTGTTTTCTTCTTTCTTTCATCCCCTCACTTACATTCTCTCTGTCTTATTCTTTTTCTCTCTCAAACTTACATTCTGTCTGTTTCCCTACCCCCCTCTCTCTCTCACGCACATTCTCTCTGTCTTTCTTTTTCTTTCACCTCTCACTTACATTCTCTCTGTCTTTTCTCCCCCCTCTCTCGCTTACATTCTCTCTGTCTTTCTCTTTCTTCACCCCTCACTTGCATTCTCTTTGTCTTATTCTCTCTCTCTCTCTCATACATTTACATTCTCTGACTTTTTCTTTTCCCCTCTCTCTTTCACACTTACATTCTCTCTATCTTTCTCTTTCTTCACCCCTCACTTACATTCTCTCTGTCTTATTCTCTCTCTCTCTCTCTCACAAATCCCTGACTTTATCTTTTCCCCTCTCTTTTTCACACTTACATTCTCTCTGTTTTCTTCTTTCTTTCACCCCTCACTTACATTCTCTCTGTCTTTTCTCCCCCCTCTCTCGCTTACATTCTCTCTATCTTTCTCTTTCTTCACCCCTCACTTACATTCTCTCTGTCTTATTCTCTCTCTCTCACAAATCCCTGACATTATCTTTTCCCCTCTCTTTTTCACACTTACATTCTCTCTGTTTTCTTCTTTCTTTCACCCCCTCACTTACATTCTCTCTGTCTTATTCTTTTTCTCTCTCAAACTTACATTTTGTCTGTTTTTTCCTCTCTCTCTCTCTCTCACTTACATTTCCTCTGTCTTTTCTCCCCCCTCTCTCGCTTACATTCTCTCTATCTTTCTCTTTCTTCACCCCTCACTTGCATTCTCTTTGTCTTATTCTCTCTCTCTCTCACACATTTACATTCTCTGACTTTTTCTTTTCCCCTCTCTCTTTCACACTTACATTCTCTCTCTCTTTCTCTTTCTTCACCCCTCACTTACATTCTCTCTGCCCTATTCTTTCTCTCTCTCACACTTGCATCATCTTTGTCTCCTCCCTCTCTCTATCTCACTTACATTCTTTTTGTCTTTCGCTTTCTTAATCTCTCTCTCTCTCTCTCACTTACATTCTTTCTGTCGTTCTTTCTTCCCCTCTCTTGCTTTCTCTTTCTTTCACACTCTCACTTACATTCTCTGTCTTCTTCTTTCTCTCATCCACTTACATTTTTTGTGCTCTCTCTCTCTCTTTCTCTCTCTCGTATTTTTTCTGTTTTTCACTTTCTTTCTTTCTTTCTTTCTTTCTTTCTTTCTTTCTTTCTTTCTTTCTTTCTTTTCCATGTGTTTTTCATTCACATTTCCTCCCACACAGATTCTCTCTCTTCACTCTCTCTTACTATCACTTTGTATTTCTCTCATACTCTCTCACTCTTACCTCCTATCACACACTTACATGCTCTTTCAGACACTCTCTCATCTTCTCTCTCCCATATTTACTCTCTGCCTTTCACTCGCATTCTCTCGCTCTCTTTCCTTCTGTCTTTCACTCACACACTCTCTTTCTCACTTACCCTCTGTCTTCCCTACCGTTCTTTCCCTCTTGTGTCCACTCTCTCTCTATCTCTCATATGTTCTCTCCTTCTCTCTCTCTCTCTCTGTTTTACGTTCGCATTCTCTCCCTTCATATTTTCTTTTAGCAGTTATTTTCTCTCCCTCACTCATATTCTCTCTCCTTCTCACTCTCTCACATAGATTCCCTCCAACTGATTCTCTCTATCACTCACGTTATCTGCCTCTCCCTCTCTCTCTTACACATATTCTTTCCCTCTCTCTCTCTCTCTCTCACACACATATTCTCTCTTGTGTATGCTTTCTGTCTCATATTCTCTCACTTATCTCCCCCTGTCTCTCTGTTTTCTCATCACATGCCTTCCTCTCTCTCTCTCTCCCCTGTCCGCTCACTTTCTCCCTTTCTCTCTCTCTCGTTCTGACTTTCACTCACATATTCTCTCTTTTTCTTTGTCTTTTTCTTTCACTCATATTCTCCCTCTGTTTCACTCATATACTACCCCTCTTATTTTCTCTTTGTTTCTCCCATTCTCTTTCTTTCTTTCTTTCTTTCCTTTCTTTCTTTCTTTCCTTTCTTTCTGTCTTTCCTTTCTTTCTGTCTTTCTTTTCTTTCTGTCTTTCCTTTCTTTCTGTCTTTCCTTTCTTTCTGTCTTTCACTCACTGTCTCTTTGATTCCTTCTCCTAATTTATTTTGAAACCTGAAAAATGAGGTTCGATTTCTTTAATAAAATAAAGTCTTTATTAAATTAAATAAAAAATGTCATTATATGCCGTGATAAATAGCGAGACAAGCTTCCACATCGAAGTGGCGCTTTTAATTTCTTGTAATTTCTATTTTCAGACCTTCATTTTTGGAGAGTTTATCAAATTCTCTTACTTTAAATGTTTGATGGGAAAACAAATAGGTAACGTTGATAAATTTAGATAAATAATGCACCGTTCCGTTTTTGATGGCGAAGAAAGACTCGAAGAAAGGTGCATCATTGTCTGGTTTTAGAAAGATAAAGAAAGTATACATAATTATAAGAAAGAAAGAAAGAAAGAAAGAAAGAAAGAAAGAAAGAAAGAAAGAAAAACAAACAAACAGATAAAAGATAAAGAAAGAAAAAGGTTATAGAAAGAAACAAAGAAAGAAAAGTTATAGTAAGGTTGTAGAAAGAAAGAAAGAAAGAAAGAAAGAAAGAAAGAAAGAAAGGCTATAGAAATAAATTAAGAAAAAAAGAAAGAAAAAATGGCTGAGTATAGAGAGAAAAAATGAAGGCTATAGAAAGAAAGAAAGAAAGAAAGAAAGAAAGAAAGAAAGAAAGAAGGTCGGGTTAAAGAAAGAAAGAAATAAACAAACAAATAAAGAAAAAAGAAAGAAAGAAAGAAAGAAAAAAGAAAGAAAGGCCAAGTAGAGAAAGAATGAAATGCAAGCTAAAGAAAGAAAGAAAGAAAGAAAGAAAGAAAGAAAGAAAGAAAGAAAGAAAGAAGGGTGGGTTAAAGAAAGAAAAAAGAAATAAAGAAGCAAACAAATAAAGGATAAAGAAAGAAAGAAAAAGGTTATAGAAAGAAAGATTGAAAGAAAGAAAGAAAGAAAGAAAGATGCGTTATAGAAAGGTTGTAGAAAGAAAGAAAGGCAGGCTATAGAAAGAAAGAAAGAAAGAAAGAAAGAAAGAATGGCTGAGTATAGAGAGAAAAATGAAGGCTAAAGAAAGAAAGAAAGAAAGAAAGAAAGAAAGAAAGAAAGAATGGCCGTGTATAGAAAGAAAGAAATGCAATAATTATCAATGTGTATTTATTTATATATTTCCGATGTATTTATTCATATATTTCCTGTCGCATCTGTAGTAGGAAAGGAGATAAGTCAAAAGTTAGTAAATTTATGAGTGGTTACTTCCTTAGTCGTTTTAATCTATACAAATAAAATATTAATTGTTCTTTTGCTAATCTTTTTCTTTCGAGAGATACTTCAATTTCACTGCTATATTAAGAACATAAAATTTTTAACATGAAAGGGATTGAACAAAAAACGATTGATATAATACCAGGAGCAATCAATAAATCATAGATACTATGAAACGTTAAAATATATAAAGGGAACGACTTAAATGAACGGTTTATTGAACTTTGGACGTTTTAAAATCGGATTCACCCCAAGCAAGGCAGTGAAGCCACTGAGACGCATGGGGTTGTGGTTGTGGAAGAGTTAGAAACAGGAATATTGCAGAAGAGTGAGAACAGAGGAAGAGTAACCAGGAGGACAGTAGAGAGCGATTGACTTTGCATTGAAATTTTGCATTTTAAAGTTGGCTAGAAGGCATGGGGCCGAAAGGGAGTTCCACATGCAAGAAGTGCAAGAGAAGAAACTGTTAGCATAGAACTTACGGTTACACCTTGCCAGCTCAAATGTAAATTGGCGAGATCACGTCGCCAGTCAAGCATTACGCATAAATTCGAAGAGAACAGGTATCGTAGCGCAGAGCTCATCGGAGCAATTACAACGAAAGTATTTATAGAAAAGGCAAAGGGTGGCAACCTTCGGTGGTGGCAAAGAGACCCAAGCCGAGACGCCAGATCAAGACCAGTAATATTGCTGATTCTTCTTTCGATGTTATCAAGGAGATTTAGATAAACAGAATATTTTTGCCCTTCCTTGCCTTTAAAGGAGTGCCCTTTTCCGTGCTGATGTTGCTACATGCCTTACTTCTTGCCTATCTCACACTGCGAATTTTTTCTAAGCTCTATACTAAACATTAAATCTGTTATGAAAAAATAACTAAACAAAATGAACACAAAACGATCAGCTTTAAAAAAGGATCCGTAACTGGAAAAACCGAATGTAAAAAGAATGTTAACAAAAAATACTTTTTCACACCCAACCCAGTTCTGCAGAATCAGAATCAACGTTGAGTTTAAGCAAGCGAATGAGCCAATTGGAGTAAAGTGCCATGCAGATTTAAATTTTTCACACTTGTGACGAATGCAGCTATCGATTTTTTTTGCATGCTAGCATGCTAGTTAACATTCGTGTCAGTCAGCTGTTGGCTCTCACGCTGGCCAATAGAATCTTCCTGCCTATTCGTGGCAGCCAGCTATTGGCTCTCACTCTGGCCAGTAGAAAATGGCCGCAAACTACATGAAAACTGCCGTAGAAGCCTGAAAAAATCGATTATTTCCACTATCGATGGGAGTTGGGAAATGCAATGTCGATCTTGGCCTTTCCGCTAAATTGGAGCATGTGCATGTAAATTTTGATCCAAATCCATCGAAAATTGCGGCCGTGCATTCGTTACACACACACACACGCACACACACACACACTCTCTCTCTCTCTCTCACACACACACACACACACGCACATCCTGTCTTTTATAGATAGAGATAACAGCAGATTGAGCCCGACAATAACGGCCAAGAGTTGATGGTTGTTGAGAACAGACCAAACATTCGGTAACAATACAATCACAAATCCTGAAAAGATAACTTTAATTAAACAAAGATTGGATGCTGAAACTTGATTACCATCGTGAACTTAAAAGTTACATTCGATTATCAAAGACAGTCAAAAATCCAAACAAGATTTACAAGATTTGTATACACGGTGAAACACGAAAAGAAATGCCGAAAGCAGACGACATAATCATCAAGCAGAAATCGAACAAAAGCAGGATCAAATTAACTTGAAAACTAAATTGGAAGAAAGATTGTTACATTATGGATACCGACTGCAAACGGAAGATGCAGGTGTTGACAAGAAATACAACTATCAGTAGATTTAAATTGAAACCAGACACAAACGAATTCAGAATTCAAAACCAGTCAACGAATACCGCTTTTCTAAAAAAAATGATAAAAAACTCTGACGAAACGATTGACCATCTAACTTCTGTGGGCTCTCTCCAACCGCAAAAGAATTTAAATATAGAGACAAATGCTAATAGGCACGGTGGAGTAATGAATAACGGCTCGGATTGTGGAATCGGAGAGTCGAGTTCGAATTCCAGTCGAATCTATTACATTCACTTTACGTGCTTATATCTTTGGGAAAGATATAAATCTTCATTTCTCCACTCCCTGACAGACAAGTCCTGTTTGCTTACATTCAAAACCAGTCAACGAATACCGCTTTTGTAAAAAAAAAAAACTCTGACGAAACGATTGACCATCTAATTTCTTTGGGCTCTCTTCAACCGCAAAAGAATTTAAAGATAGAGAAAAATGCTAATAGACACGGTGGGGTAATGAATATCGTCTCGGATTGTGGAATCGGAGAGTCGATTCCATTGCATTCACTGCTGTTGGTAGTCCTCAAGCAAGGTGTTTCCTGTTATTTAGTACAGTTTTTGTGATTCTGTACTACCAGCCTGCTATGTTCAAAGAAAGATCATCTTTGACAAGACCATCAAGGCTTCACACGATCAAAGCCATTTTTAACATTCATTTTTGGAAGCGGTTTTATTCAGCAAACAGTTTAGATAATTCTGAACTGGTTTGGCGCCAAGAACGTCTTGAATACTAGGGAAATACCTATATTTTAATAGATGCTATCTTTGCCGAAAAATGGTATGAACAAAACCATTCACCAATACTGCTAATTTGACTTATAATATTTTCATTTTTGGAAACCAATGATAATGGTGCATTTATTATCCTAACTACCAATCATACGTGAAAGTTAAGAATAAATGTGGAGTAGACTAGCAGTGGAAACGTACACAGTGGGTCAACGCAAAAACTGATTTTACTTCCATGAAAACGCAAAGGCTACATATAACAAAAACATAACCTCTAGTAGAAATAAATGCATGAATAATAACAAAAGAAAATTGCAATATGAGCACTGGTAAAAAAAATGAATGCTTCGACATTAAGTTTATAAGTCAGAGAAATTCATACACAGATGTCCTCAAGGACACATGGTACAATGGACAAAGTCGGTAGTTAGATCCAGTGAATAGGCCTTAATTGTTGTTAGTTCAATAGTGAGTGGTGGACCAAAATTTGGAGAGTTGAGTTAAAGGGAAATGACACCGAGAAGAGGCATGGCACGTGGAACTAGAACAATATACCCCGGTTGACGAAATAAAGGGTTTGGTTCAAAATTCCGATCGCCTGATGAAGGCCGGTGTGTACAATTGTGGTGTAAACGTTGTGAATATGGCAATGAAGATGAGATAATGGAAATAATATAAGTAAAAAACATAATATAATGGAAAAAAAAAACTTGGAAACTAAGCTGATCTTTTCTACTCGAGCCGCCATTTTCATCCTTGACATTGCACCAAAAGATTATTGCCTTCTTCGGTTGCGGCAAAAGGTTTTAATGTGGGAAACCTTTTCTACAGAAAACTGAAATTCAAGAGTTCGTTCGAAAACATTTTCACATCAAAACCTGCGGATTTTTTTTTATCAAAACTTATCGGAAAGCAGATACAATTCATTGCGCAGCATAATGGCGAATATATAATTGAATCAAATCTAATTTTATTTTATTTTATGAATTATTTTATATATTTTCTTAAATAATGTAAAAAAAAAAAACTTAACAAAAAACATAAGTGCTAGCATAAAGACAAGATCTTCTTGTCTTTGAAAAATAATTCCTCTCCAAAAGAATATGACAAATTTTCAAAATCTTACCATCTGGAAATCGAAATTGCTAGAATTCGGCATTTAAACATAAACAGTATTCCAGTAATCATCGGAACACTAGGAAAGGTTAAGTATCATGAAATATACCTGAAGAAAATTTATGGAATTTATAGGCTATAAAATATTGTGTTCTCGAGCTCCACTCGCGTATTCAGAAAGAAAAAAAAAATTCTCTCAATGTGATATGCTAAATAATTTAATAAATAGAGGCTCTGGTAAAGGAGTCTATCAAACATCAAACCATTAAAATCTTAAAATGGAAATAATAATAGTACTGACATATTAAAATTGTATATGACAAAAACACAACAAACAGTGAGGAGTAGGTCAGTTATAGATCTTGATCCTCATTCTTCAGAACCAATAGAGGACAAAAACGTTTCATTGTGTCCACAAGGTTAAAAAAATAAACAAGAACTGCCAGGAGAAAAATATCTAATCAGACAACGATTATATAAAGACCCAGCAGCCATTCCTTCAAGTGACAGTGGGATAGCTGCCTAGACCTTATGCATATCAAGCAGCAAACCAGGAAAACTTTAAAACAGAAATAATAATAATAATATAATAATAATAATAGGATATTAAAATCTTACAAAGGTGGGTTGAAAAGTTCATAGGCTGACTATAAAGGAGCGATGCTAGAGTTGTGAAACCTTGCATGCATTAATTTCAACTCTTCTTAACAATAACTGCATTGTTTCTTTCCAGGTACGAGTGTGTCATATAGGAAAAAAATGAGTAAATACCGACACCGAGGTTCAAGCGTAGCAATCTGGATTTACGAATATATGTTTTCTAGCAGGTATATAAATAGCGGTGTCAGGCTACTGAGTGCTGTGATTATTGAGTGACTGTTGAGTGGAACTATCCAGTCGAATTAGTGTGAAATATTGCGCGTCGATTATCTGTGTTTTTGAATAAGGATTTACCAGACGTTAAGACGAGCTGCTGTACTAACAAGGTGTTCACTGAAATGGTTAATTATCTTTAGTTGACTTTTACTTCTTTGTTCTTGTTAAGTATTTATTTGCGGTTGTAATTAAATACTGTTTTATCTTAACATTGAAGTCTTGAGTTCTACTTAATTATTAACGGCAACCGTACGTCACAAAAGAGGGTGAACTGAAAAGTTCATAGACTAACTATGTAATCTTACATGCATTATTTTTTCACTGTTCTTATTGTTTCTTTCCTTGGTAAACTCACGTTAAATGTGGCGCAGAAGTGCAAGTAATAGTTGGTTGGTTGGGTTTTATGGCATATCCACCATTGTAGGTCATTTAATGAATATTAAAGAATAAGATATATATATATATATATATATATATATATATATATATATATATATATATATATATATATATATATATATATAAATACATGATATATAGATACAAAGACATACACATATACCTATACATATATTAAATATACAGTACTATTAAACATATAGCTGGCAACATTATTGTTTCAAAAACGTATAGCTGGCAACATTATTTTTCCGAAAACATTATCTGAAGCCTTTTTGTTTGATGTAGTCATACCCAGGACGCGGATGAAGTTTATCGTCATATCCAGGAGGCGAAGTGCAAGTAAGCCATAAGTCACACATTACAAAGAGGTTTTTCTATGTATCTTAGGGGGTTTTTTTGTTTGCTTTTTAATAAAAATGATCAGTGAAAAATTTTCCAAAATCATTTCTGATCTCTGGCTGGGACCCGGAAGGAAATATGGATAATAATATTAATAATAATAATAATAATAATAATAATAATAATAATAATAATAATGACATTTCTAATCTTAGGTCTCTGGTTGGGACCTGGAAGGAAATGTGTATACAACAGAAATCAAAGGAAATAATAATAATAATAATAATAATAATAATAATAATAATAATAATGAGAATCTTGAAGTGAAAATCTCAAAATGTGGCACATGAGAACATGAATAATTCCATCTGTAGTTGGAGCCCTCAGATTGATTGGAAAAGGGTTCAATAGCTTCCTTAAAGGGATTCCTGGTAGCTCATGCCTTAAAGAAATACAAAATATTGTACTCACAAAAATACAGTTCACATATAATGAAGAGTTTTATCTATGTAAAATGAACGTGATCTTAGATTTTTTTCTTGTTTTTTTTTGTGTGATTTTGTTGGGCACTGCAAAAATTTGGTGTAATGTGCTATTTGTTTGAGGTCACATGACTTGATGGAGACCATCAGTAATAAAGATCTCTGGTATGAAACGTGGAATCATTCAGTAGAAAATGATGATGATGATGATGATGATGATGATCCTGATCCTAAGTGCACTCACACATTAGAAAGAGTTATGGTTACAAATAAATATTATTTATTTTTCACCTACTCTACATCTTTTTTTAAAATGATCAGTGGAAAGAAGACAATGAGTTGAAAGGCCAATTTTGTCTTAGATCTCTATCTTGGGACCCGGATTAGGAAATGTGTAAAGGTAACATTCAATCAAAGGAAATATTACATAATAATAATAATAATAATTAATAATAATATCAAAGAAAAAGAACTGGAAAATGAAACCTCATAAGTACCTAAGAATTAGTGAAGGAGATAGTATACAGCACCCCCAAATGAAGGAGAAGATAAGAAAAGAGTACTGCAGGCGTGTGCGCCTGCTTCCGAATACTGAACTGAATTTAAAAAAAAACAGAATATCAGCTATAAACACTTTGGCTCTCCCTGTGGTTAAATACAGTTTTAACATCCTCAATTGGACCGTAGCTGACATTGGACGCCGAATGAACGCCAAAATTGATAAGCATGCATCATCCAAAAAAACGTTGATTGTTTGTATGTGCCCAGATCCGAAGGAGGTGGAGGATTAGTTCAACTAGAACTGTCTTACAAAACTACAACAATTGGCCTTCAAAGATACCTGGAAACTGCTGAAGACAGGATGATGATCTGTGTCAAATGACGTGAAAAGAAATAAGAAACTTTATTCAGTAATAAAGGAAGCCAACAAGTTCAAAACAGCGTTTCAAATGGGCGCAGAAATACAAGAAAAGCACAATACACCGACTGAAGATGCAAAATACTCAAAAAAGAAAGCAAAGGCAAATGCAACCGTCCAGATGCAGAAATGACAGCAAGATAAAGCACTTCACAGTCAATACTCTGTCTGTACCAAACAAGATGATGTAGACAAACCCTGTACCCATCAGTAGCTACGTAGTGCAGGGTTAAAATCTGAAGGTGAAGGTTTTATCCTTGCTGCACCAGACCAATGCTTGTTAACTAGAAATTATAATGCACACATACTAAAATATTGTGTTAGCCCAAAATGCAGGTTCTGTGATAAATATCCAGAAACGATTGATCATCTTGTATCGGGTTGCAAGTTATTGGCACCCACTGAATATAAAACACGGTAAGACAGAGTTGGCCAATATCTGCACTGGAAGTTCTGCAACTTCTAGGAGAACGAAACTGAAAGAAATTGGTATGAACACCACCCAGACACGGTTACGGAGATAGGACCTGTTACAATTCTATGGGACTACACAATACACAGAGAGAGAACAATCAAAGCTAATCACCCAGGCATTGTTATTAGAGACTGCAAAGACAACATGTGTCTCCTTATTGACATGACAGTCCTTGCTGACTGCAATGCATCTTTGAAGATCTTCAAAAAGCTGTCAAAATACAAGGGCCTTGAAATCGAAATTTCAAAAATTGTGGCACATGGGAACATCAACAATACCTGTTGTAGTTGGAGCCCTCGGATTAGTTGGAAAATATTCCAGTAGACTAATTGAAGGGATTCCTGGAAGCCCATGCCTTAAAGAAATACAAAAAAAATGTTTTTGCGAATACAGCCCACACCTTACGAACGGCTTTATCTATGTAAAATATGTGTTGCTATTTTTTCAATTACTCAGTGAAAAATGTCATGATACCATTTAGGTCTCTCGGTCGGATCCGGAAAGAAATCTGTACACACCAGAAATCTAAAGAAATAAAACAACAACAATAATAATAATAATAATAATAATAATAATAATAATAATAATTGAAGGTTTGGTTTAGTTGATTTTGTTTAGCGACATATCAACACCTCTATGGGTTATTTAATGTCGAAATCTAAATATTCTGAACACAAGTTTATGGCTTCAACTAAATATATTTTGAACATAATTGTATGCTTTCAAGTACAAAAAAATGTATTGTTGGCCATTTTGCTATAAAATGTATTGTTGGTCATTTTGCTATAAAGTGAATTGTTGGTAATTTTGCTTTAAAAATGTATTGTTGTCCATTTTGCTATAAAATATATTGTTGTCTCTTTTGCTTTAAAAATGTATTGTTGGTCATTTTGCTATAAAATGTATTGTTGGTCATTTTACTATAAAATGTATTGTTGGTCATTTTGCTATAAAATGTATTGTCGGTCATTTTGCTATAAAATGTATTGTTGGTCATTTTGCTATAAAATGTATTGTTGGTCATTTTGCTATAAAATGTATTGTTGGTCATTTTGTTATAAAATGTATTGTTGGTCATTTTGCTATAAAATGTATTGTTGGTCATTTTATAAAATGTATTGTTGGTCATTTTGCTATAAAATGTATTGTTGGTCATTTTGTTATAAAATGTATTGTCTGTCATTTTGCTATAAAATGTATTGTTGGTCATTTTGTTATAAAATCTATTGTTGGTCATTTTGCTATAAAATGTATTATTGGTCATTTTGTTATAAAATGTATTGTTGGTCATTTTAGTATAAAATGTATTGTTGGCTATTTTGTTATAAAATCTATTGTTGGTCATTTTGCTATAAAATGTATTATTGGTCATTTTTTATAAAATGTATTGTCTGTCATTTTGCTATAAAATGTATTGTTGCTATTTTGTTATAAAATCTATTGTTGGTCATTTTGCTATAAAATGTATATTGGTCATTTTGTTATAAAATATTTCTGTCATTTTGCTATAAAATGTATTGTTGGCTATTTTGTTATAAAATCTATTGTTGGTCATTTTGATAAAATGTATTGTTGGGCGTTTGTTATAAAATATTGTCTGTCATTTGCTATACAATGTATTATGTTAGACAACGATAAAATCTATTGTTGGTCATTTTGCTATAAAATGTATTATTGGTCATTTTACGTATAAAATGTATTGTTGTCATTTTGGTATAAAATGTATTGTTGGCTATTTTGTTATAAAATCTATTGTTGGTCATTTTGCTATAAAATGTATTATTGGTCATTTTGTTATAAAATGTATTGTCTGTCATTTTGCTATAAAATGTATTGTTGGATTTTGCTATAAAATCTATTGTTGGTCATTTTGCTATAAAATGTATTATTGGTCATTTTGTTATAAAATGTATTGTCTGTCATTTTGCTATAAAATGTATTGTTGGTTTTTTGTTATAAAATCTATTGTTGGTCATTTTGCTATAAAATGTATTATTGGTCATTTTGTTATAAAATGTATTGTCTGTCATTTTGCTATAAAATGTATTGTTGGTCATTTTGTTATAAAATCTATTGTTGGTCATTTTGCTATAAAAATGTTATTGGTCATTTTGTTATAAAATGTATTGTCTGTCATTTTGCTATACAATGTATTGTTGGCTATTTTGTTATAAAATCTATTGTTGGTCATTTTGCTATAAAATGTTATTATTGTCATTTTTTTTATAAAATGTATTGTTCAGTATTTTGCTATATTAATGATTATTGATTGATTTTCTTATAAAATCTATTGTTGGTCATTTGGATAAAATGTATTATTGGTCGATTTTGTTATAAAATATTGTAACATTTGCTATAAAATCAGTATTGTTGGTTATTTTGTTATAAAATCTATTGTTGGTCATTTTGAAAAAATGTATTATTGGTCATTTTGTTATAAATGTATTGTCTGTCATTTTGCTATACAATGTATTGTTGGCTATTTTTTTATAAAATTTCATTAATTGGTCATTTTTATAAATGTATTATTGGTCATTTTGTTATAAAATGTATTGTCTGTCATTTTGCTATAATCATATTGTTGGCTATTTTGTTATAAAATCTATTGTTGGTCATTTTGCTATAAAATATTATTGGTCAGTTTATAAAATGTATTGTCTGTCATTTTTGTAATACAGTTGTTGGCTATTTTGTTAAAAAATTGTTGGTCATTTAATAAATGATTATTGGTCATTTTGTTATAAAATGTATTGTCTGTCATTTGCTAAAATGTATTGTTGGCTATTTTGTTGTAAAATCTAAACATTGGTCATTTGCTATAAATGTATTATTGGTCATTTTGTTATAAAATGTATTGTCTGTCAATTTGCTATAAAATGTATTGTTGGCTATTTTGTTATAAAATCTATTGTTGGTCATTTTGCTATAAAATGTATTATTGGTCATTTGTTATAAAATGTATTGTCTGTCATTTTGCTATACAATGTATTGTTGGCTATTTTGTTATAAAATCTAAATAAAATGTATTATTGGTCATTTTGTTATAAAATGTATTGTCTGTCATTTGCTAAAATGTATTGTTATATTTTGTTATAAAATCTATTGTTGGTCATTTTGCTAAAAATGTATTATTGGAATTTTGTTAAAAATGTTCCTTTTTGGAACTATACAATGTATTGTTGGCTATTTTGTTATAAAATCTATTGTTGGTCATTTTGCTATAAAATGTATTATTTCATTTTGATATAAAATGTATTGTCTGTCATTTTGCTATAAAATGTATTGTTGGTCATTTGTTATAAAATCTATTTTTGGTCATTTTGCATAAAATGTATTATTGGTCATTTTGTTATAAAATATATTGTCTGTCATTTTGCTATAAATGTATTGTTGGCTATTTTGTTATAAAATCTATTGTTATCATTTATATAAAATGTCGGTAATTCTAATATAAAATGCATTGTTTATTCCCTAATTAAATGAAAATGTTTATTATTGATTGCATTTATATAAAAATATATTGCTGGTAATTTCTTTTATATAAAATTTCTGTATTCCTTTCATAATGTTTTGTTTGCAAATAATGGAAAGACAAAAAAAAAAACGTGGTACCACAATGAAATCGGGCGATGTTGAAAAAGAAAAAAGGTGTTTCAAGATCCTCAAAATCCTCGTTCGCCGATTACATGACTTGCTATTCGTATGTCGTTTATCGATTAAACTCTGCATAACACTAAAATTTCTGAATTTCGCCAAATTTGACAAAAAGTTCAACCTAGATAAAAATCATCTGATTTGTCATGTCACCATTTCAGACTTATGTACTAAAACAATCATCGATGCTTATAGATTATTTTCAAGATTATTCCTACAATTTGTTTTTCTGAAATAAATATATTTTATACATATTTTATACGTGTTTTACTAAATGCATGCAAATGTCATCAGAGATACGAATATTAACCCGATACAACATCATTCCGGATCAATCTCAACAATGGCCGGGCAACTACGTACAAATTTTTTTTCATAGTAATTCACGTGTCCTCTAACAGGCACACCATAAAAAGCTTGTCCAACCGTGAACCGTCAGTCAATTAGTGATACCCCTGGAAAAATAGGCGAACGAGTCCGTCTATTGAAACTCTTAGTCAACAAAAGCCCATGAAGGTTACATGAATCAGTTAAGTGACTAGTTGTCTCACTAGTTGTTAAACAGAATAAATTTGTCTTTTAATTCGTCCCTGAGGATTAACTCGGAGGAGATCGAAAGTACTTGGGGACAGAAAAACTACGGCACCTTCCTTGATGAATTTAATTTTAACACCAAGAAAATTGTTCCGGAACTAGAGAGGATTATCATGAAAATAGATATATTTCTATAATCATTTGATGAATATATATATATATATATATATATATATATATATGATGATGATGATATATTGTGCCTGTCGAAAGTATTCGGAATAAAAAGAAATATGTATCAACATATTTTCTCTCGTCCTTCAATAATGACACCATAAATGGAGGATCAGGATATGAAAGATAGAAATTGAAAATAAAATTGACGGAACATGTTTTAAATTATTCAACGAAACATGTCTCAACGAAAACACGCTGAAATATATACGCATTTAGATAGATATTAGATAGATTGATTTATATTTATTTAATTTTTATTTTATCAAACATTTCAGTTAATAGATAAAATAAAAAAGATATACATTAACAAGATAGATTTTATAGATAGATATCCGATAGATAGTTTCGTTGAGTATCAAAACACAGTTAAAAGATAATTAGGGCCTCAGATTTAGATTTTGATAAATAACAATAGATAGATAGATAGATATTTTCCGTCATTGTATCAAACACAATTAAAATATATATATATATATATATATATATATATATATATATATATATATATATATTTATATATATATATATATATATTTTTATTTGGGTAGCAATCCTTCTTTTATAATTGTTATAAAGACGACTGACACGTTACTCAATTTGTAATTTTATTTAATTTTTCTTGAGTTCGTAAACGTGTTTTCTTTTCTAGACATAAAATGTGAAAAAACTTTCTTTATATCCGAACACCTTCGGTTCTTCTTTTTTCCATTATCAAGAATGATTTTAACTTTTAACCAATGTGTTTTTTTTTTTTTATGGTCTGATGTTATAAGAATGTTTTATTTTCCAAACTCGGTCAGCATATTGTGGTCGTGGTCGTAATATTATTGACTTCTGGCATTTCCTTTTATAATAAACGGGGTTTACATTATTTTCCAATCTCTCATTTACATATGGATGAAGAGCTTTAATTGTATGTTTCTGCAGGTGAATTTTTTAGTTTGTGTTTAAATGTGTCCTAATTGGTCAATGATATTTAACGTGAGTCGTCTAGATAAGCATGTGGCATTATGACCAGTTTAGAATTATTTACGAGATTGGTTTGATTAGGAAAACTGTTCCTCAAGAGGCATTTGAACTCGTAAATAATATTGGTTCTTTTTTAGTTTTTTATTTTCTGTGTAGGAAGTTATTTTTATGATAAAGTCGCTCAGTTGTGTTAAATTTTTTGACAATAGATAATTTAATTTTCTTGTTCTAATCGACCGGGGTTCCGTATTTCTTTATATTTCTAAGATAAAATTCATTTTGCCCGTAGTTAACATGTATGTGGATTTTTAGATGTTAATGTTATTGTTTTTATCTGTACGTTTAGTAATGCTATTAGTTACATTAGAAAGAGATTGTCCAATCTGGTGGTCGAAGACGAATATCCGACCGTTGACCAACATACGTCTTTACTTATTGAGATTTTTGTGAAAATGGGGACAGGGGAATTATCATCCGTGGTCTCTTTAACAACCTTTTTTTTAACTATTTTATATCTAAAGTAAAATAAAATAATCTTAAAATTAATTTTAAAAGTTTTTTTCATGTTAGTGGGTTTCTTGTATCAGAAAGTTGAATTTTATTCTAGAGAACGTCTAAAATCAGATACATCACTGACAACCCATCTAAATTTAACAAATTAAATAAAAACACCACGGGGACCCTGGTCGTCAACGAACTTGACGAAAAAGGTTCGATTTGAAAATCAACAAAATCATCTGGATCACCAACCAGCATAAAAGTGTTTTTTCTTTTTATATGCCATGTCCTTTCAAGAAACAGGAAAGTCTAAACAGAAACAAATAAAAAGGGTGCTCTCAAATGTTATTTAATAACTTCTTCCTCCCCCAGACCAAATTCTGTAATCCATTCATAAATGAAGAAGAGTTTGAGACAAAAAATTTTGTTGTCTCTCTTTCCCTCTATTCGAAAAGGAATCATATTCTCCAGGCCCTCCTTCCTCATTATGTGTCCCAGAAACTTTAGCTTTGAACCCTGATGCTACTGATTTTCTTTTTCATATCCTTAGCATCTCTGTAGTGTAAATCATGGACCGTGCCTCCTTTTGGTAAAGTATTCCATAAAAATGTCGGCGCTAAAACAAATAAATAAATGGGGAAGCACTCGTTAGTTGGATATATGTGTAACACTATGAGTTGGATATATGCGCCCGCACATCTGTGTGTGTGTGTGTATATATACACCCACACATCTGTGTGTGCGTGCGCACGCACACATATGTGCGAGAAGATTAGTTAGATTTGACCTGGGTATCAAACTTCAAGACCCAATGACTAGATTAGGAATCTAGATAAAAAACATGTTTTGAACATATGACCAAAAGGGTAGATAAGTGTTAAGTACTTGAAAATTAGAAGTTAAAAGACCGGCTCTGGTCAAAACTTAAAAGGGTCTGAATTTAATGTCCCTGGATCGGAGTCAGCTAGGCTAAGAAATATTTTTATGTCCACTTTCTTCAAAAGGAGAAATGGTCATGAAAAAGTTATGGGTTTATTCGTGGTGTCCCTTGCCCGGAAATGATGAAAGAGGACTCTGCATATATACGGGAGCGCTTTGGGTTTCATGTGAGATAGACTTAGTTTAGGTTCGAGGAAGGTTGATTCAGGCCGGGGCAAGTAACAACGAAGAGCGACACCCTAGCAGCCGGACATTGTTAGTTAATATTTTTTTTTTTGCCAGCCGAGAATCAGCCCAGAGTTAATTATCCACAAAAGGTCACACGCCCTCCCTTCTCTTTTCGTCCTACCCAAGTTTGTAGTTGTGTTTTTCTTTTGCCTGTGAACCTGCCTCTCGCTCGATCCGCCGCACAGAAATTCTACACAGTGCCGCGTTTACAGAGCAACCATTTTGTTTTTTAGTCAAACACTTTGCTTTGTTTTTTTCCATATGCAATGTTATCCGTCTCCAAATGTTGACAACTCGTGTCGTCATCGGAAGTTTCAACAGCTGCTGCCTTCTTCCAAGCGAAATTTCGACGATCGCCAAAGGTGGTGGCAAATCAGAATTCTGTCAGCGTGATATGTTTGTACACGCCGCTGAACATTTGCAAGCGGGTCAAATAAATATCGTTTTTTTTTTTTTGTTTTTTTTTTTCTGTGATTCATCTGACCAACTTCTTTAATGAAAAAGCAGTTAAACGAGAAATAACGACGTCGCGGTTTTGCAAAATAAACCCGAAACGCTTTCATCAAAGCAAATTTTTTTTTACTTTAAATATGTCTAATGTAATAGACAGCATTTCTGGTGGCTTTTATATGCACCGTATAGCATGAAGTCAACGCCATAACTTCAGATAAAAAGAAATATTGCCAGCAAATTAACTGTTGGAGAGGCATTTTCGGATTCTTAAACGCAGTATCAGTTACTAATTGCTGCTAACAAAACTGACGTATTAACATTGTATATAACGAATATGCAATGTGATTGGCCCTGATCTGGCATCTCGTTTAAAGTCGCTCTTTCACAGACATGCCGTCGCCTCCCTCTGTCTCTTCTACAAATACTTTCACGGTGACTGCTCCGACCACGCATTTTCGCTAGTTCCCAAACCGCATGAATTTAAACGTGCAGCTATGTCGGCACCTCAGTCCCACCCTCCAAACGGTTAAATGTAGCCGTCTCTTCTACTCCAATGGCTTCATGTCTCGCACTTCCCGTCCGTGGAACTCCCTTCCTCTTACTTCGTACCCCAATAGCTATAATCTCTAACTATTCAAATACAATGTCAATGGACATATCCAGATGCCTTGATCGAATTCCCCGTCCTTCTCTTAATCCTTTTCTCTTTCACTCCTCTTTGCTCTTGCTAGCACTTTCTTTAACCCCCTTGCGTACAAGTCGACCTGGCGTATAAATCGACCGGGCGTACAAGTCGATCTGCCGTACAAATCGACCCGGCGTACAAGTCGGTCCGGCGTATAAATCGACCTGGCGTACAAGTCGACCTGAAGATAAAATTTTAAGTTTGACTTGTACGTCTTGCTCAAAATTCTATGTTGGGCCTAAAAGTCGACCGCCAAGCATACCGGTAAATGAAGTTAGTCTACAGTAATCGATAACCTGTGCCAAATCTACATAAGGCCATAGCACCTACCTGTATATTGAGGCACTAGCCATAATATCTGTCTAGTTGCGTTGTATAGCAAACTACCTACAATGTACAATGATATGTACTGATTATTGTATCAGTATAAGTTAACAAACATTTAAAGTTGACCAAGATTTTTAGCTCAAAATTCTGAGTTAGGCATATGCGTATCATATAGGTTGACCAGCCAGACATACAGTAGGCTACAAGTTGGGCCAAAATTTAGGCCTGCCGATAAATGAAGTTAAGCTATAGTATACAATGACCTGTACCCAAACTACATAAAGTCACACCACTTACCTATATATTGAGACATTGGCCGTAATATCTTTATATATGCGTTGTATAGTAAACATATATGTACGACATTTACCAGTGGGTAGGGTACATATTATCGCTATGACTTAGCCGACATCTAAAATTCTTTAGATCTATTAATAAACACAATAAATTCAACATCAACGCCTATAAAATATTAATACCATAGATTACACATAAAACCAGGTAGTTTTTTTTATAGTCCTGCAACGTATCGTATGTTATTGTAAAAACAGTATCACTACACCGGTATTTGCATCAATGATATAAACAAACAAACAGTGACTATTATTATTATTATTATTGTCATCATCATCATCATTCGATTTCTGCTATGGACACACTACCTACCAAGTCTGGTGGAAAGACCTAAGGCAGGTCGTGGTGTGTTGTTATATAATACATTTCATGTTAATTTTTTTTTTTTTTTTTTTTTTTATCCCGATGAAGTTGCTATTAGCGTTACATAGACAAAGTTCTCCTTAGTGTGTGTGCTGTACTTAATAAGACAATTTTCTGTATGTCTCTTAAGCTGGGGTTTCCAGGGATTCTTTCAATGTGTTGTTTTGTTCCATTTTTTATAATTCCAAGTGCACCTATTACCACTGGTATTATTCTTGTTTTCAATTTCCACATTTTTCTATTTCAATTTCCAGGTCTTTGTATTTTGATAGTTTTTCAAATTCCTTGGTTGCTATGTTACAATCCGCTGGACAAGCCATATCAATTAGTAGGCAAGTTTTTTCTTTCTGGTTTTTTGACAATAATGTCCGGCCTATTTGCTTCAATTTTTCTGTCTGTGTGGATGGTATAATCCCATAGAATGGTGACATCTTCTATTTCTGTAACCGGCGCTGGCCGATGTTCATACCAGTGTTTGCTTACATTTTCCAAAGTGTTTGCACATTGTCCAGTGTAAGTATTGCCCCACTCTATCGTGACGATTTTTATATTCATTTTTGGGGCAAGTATAGAACATCCTGAGATTAGATGGTCTATTGTTTCTTGGTATTTGTCATTTGCATTTTGGATCCATATTATTATTATTATATTATTATTATTAAATTATTATTATTATTATTTTATTATTTTTATTATTAAAATTTATTTTTATTATTTTTTATTATTATTATTTTTATTATTATTATTTTTATTATTATTATTATTTTTTATTATCATTATTTTTTTATTATTTTTTTTATTATTATTATTTTTATTATTTTATTATTATTATTATTTTTATTATTTATCATTATACTTTTATTATTATTATTTTATATTTTTATTTATTATTTTTATTATTATTATTTTATTATTATTTTTTATTATTATTTTTTTATTATTTATTATTTTCTTTTTCTTCTTCTTCTTCTTATTATTATTATTATCTATTATTATTTTCCTTTCCATGTGACTGTTCTTGTTTATTTTTTGTTTTCTGTATAAAATTACATATCTTTTTGTCCACGATTTATTTCGAAGAGCGAGGATCGAAAATTGGTTTCTCAGTATTTTGCTATTTGCTTGTATTATTATAAACCAATTTTTACACATTCATAGTGTTTTGACCCCAGTTTGAGGGTTAAATATTTGTCCTAACACGTGCTACCACACCGGGTCAGGATGGACATTGGAACACCAGCAATTTAGAGGTGGTTCCACGCTCCTCAAAACCTCCTGATCAGAGGTCTTGCTGCTGGACGTAGTTTATCGTCATACCCAGGACGCGGATGTAGTTTATCGTCATACCCTCGACGAATTAAGAATTTAATTCAAATCCAGGAATAAATATATATTTCTAAAAGTAATAGAAACTATCGTCACAAAAATAACTAAATTTCTCATCCCCAAAAATTCATTATATATATATATATATATATATATATATATATATATATATATAT
Organism: Acanthosepion pharaonis; assembly: GCA_903632075.3. NCBI lineage: Eukaryota > Metazoa > Mollusca > Cephalopoda > Sepiida > Sepiidae > Acanthosepion > Acanthosepion pharaonis. The sequence goes on along the minus strand of CAHIKZ030001414.1, from coordinate 773,994 downwards.
ATTCAAAGTTCGACAATTATTATAAGACATTTTTTATTGTTATACATTCTTTTTTATAGGTACAAATACCTAAGTAAATCCTCTGTTTATAATAAACAGTATGTCTTTTTTTTAAGTAGCAACTTTCCTCAAAGAAACAGTTCTTTTCGGATAATTCATGGCCATAAAAAATTATAAAAGTTTAATCAAAGCCTTTCATTTTTTCAAATTAAAATGAAATAATCACATTAATATAAAACTTAAATAAATATAAACAATGGAATATGAATTAAATATGAAATGTTCACTCGATCGTCGTCGCACGGATACAGATAATTATTAATTAAAATCGATCAAGGAGATCGTTTCTATCGACATATCCTTCCTCCATTTTCTACCTGCATATTTACATACATAGACATTATTTACATTAGTCGGACTATTGTCCTCATCTTTGTCGCCATATTTGTCACAACGTTTCGGCCGTTGTACGCTCCGTCCTTCTTCAGGTGGTTGGAATTTCGAACTGAACCCTTTATTTCGATCGCTGGGGTAGACTGTTCTAATTCCATGTGCCATGTTTGATGGATGTCAGTTATCAGTTATCTCCTGCTAATTTTCCCTCTGAAAGTTCTCCACTGCCTTAACCAGGAATTGAACTCTTTTCTGGACATAAATTATGTAGAAATTGCCCGAATGTTTTTGATGTCCGTTTATCAAAGAGATGTTTTTTTCGCACTATATCAGTTTCATCTTTTTTCAAGTATCGCGTCTTCACACGTTATTTCGGTACTTTAAAATATCCCGTTTTTACGCTTCATTTCGTGATTGTGTGTCGGAGTCTCTTTGGTTATAAAATATATTTAGTATATGTATAGTTAAATTGATAAACAGTCATTGATGCTTGGTTGTTTGTTCAACAAACCATATAATCACAAGGACAAGGGAGTACTACACCCATCTAAGATAAAGACATTAAAGTTTATGCAAAAGGCGTACCTAAACTGAAAAGGCACAACGTACACCGTAATCCAGTCTAGGAAATCTGATACCAAAACTACCAACGTTAGAGATAGAAATATCCAGAAATATCCAGAAATATCCAGAAATATTTAAATAATATTTTTTTAAATCATTTCACCCACCAAAAAGATGATAAAGTCACTAAGGCACAAACGTTAACGAGAGTGAAAGGAACTTTTTTTAATGTCGACGAACGCACGTTGCCACTTTTGTAATATCGGCGAATACTCGTTGTCACTTTCGTAATGCTCGTTGTAGTAGAGACTTTGTAATCGCAGTTACAACTATATTAACGCTGTTGAGCATTACTGGTGTCAGATGAATAGCACTAATAGTACTTGCTCGATACTACTCACTCGGATAGTAAACACCGAATAATGATCCGAATAGTAATCTGTATAGTGAGATATTCACTCTCCACCCCAAGGCCGAGTTTATTATGGAGTATCCGAGCCCGTAGACTCGGCCAAAAAATCACAGTAGACCCCGTACAAAACGGGGTCGGTTAGCTGTCTACCACCCACAAAGAACAGGATTCAAGAAGATAGAAAAGTGCGATTGACGTTGTATTGAAATTTTGGAAGATTGTGTGCGGCAGGTAGGCAAGAAGCTTGAATAGACTTCCATAGTCGAGAAAAGAAATAGAAATTACGATTACATCTAGCTATTTCAGCGGTAAAACAATGGGTCTTACGCGCGCTGATTGTACGACTCGGAGTTTCATGCTCAATGCAATCTTCAGGTGTTGTGAATAGACTGGCTGTTACGTAATTGTAAGTGTATCTAGTTATCGCAATGTTGTTTTCGTGTTCCTGGTTAATATTAATCACCACAGAGATCCTCCCCTGCCCTCCATTAGAATCTCTGCGGTTGCTCGGTATCACGTTGACGGCTGACCTGAGATGGAACATATACATTGAATCAATTGCTTCGTCCACCGCAAAGAAATTTGGCTCCCTGTGCCGCGCCAGGAAAATTTTCTCTCCGGAATCAATCCTCCAAATCTACAAATCCACAATTCGCCCTTGCATGGAGTATTGCTGCCATATATGGTCTGGTGCCCTTTCTGTTTGCCTCGGGATTTTTGATAAAATCCAAAGACGGATATGCAATATAATTAGCCCTGTTCTGGCATCTCGTCTACAGTCACTTTCTCACAGATGCGCCGTCACCTCTCTCTGTCTGTTTTACAAATGTTTCATGGCAATTGCTCTGAGGAGCTGCATTCGCTGGTTCCCAGACTTCATGAGTTCAAGCGCCCTACGAGGCTGGCACCCCTTCACTGTCGAAACTCCTAAATGTAGCCGTCTCTTCTACTCCAATAGCTTCATGTCTCACATCTCTCGCCTGTGGAACTCCCTTCCCTATTCCAGTTTCCCTGAGAGCTATAATCTCCAGCTATTCAAATGTAATGTCAATCGACATCTCCAGTTGCCTTGATCTATCCACTACCCTTCTCCTCATCCTTTCTTCTATCACTCCTATCTGATCCTTGCTCTAAATTTTCTGTAACCCCTTGTCCTAGTGGCTTCCCGCCTTGCTTGGGGTGAAATTTAAAAAAAAATTATTAATATACGAACACGGTCACAATTAACTGTGCTCGGCAAATAAAACAACTCTGTAACTCTAAAAAAACACACACAACCCATACAACCAATTAAAAAGCAAAACTAAAATCATCCTTGATAATGCAGAAAGCACTCAGAATTATAGGGCATTTGGACAGTTTCTACACACTCTGTGTCCAAAAAAGAAAACACTTGTTCAAACACAAGAAAAATTACAAAGAAAAAGCTTAAGCGTAGCATCTTGACTGTCGACATTTAATGAAACATGTATAAATGAAGGATTGCTGTCTAATTGCACAATATATGTGTGTGTGGGTGTGGATGTGTGTGTCTATTTACTTATAACTGAGTAAACTCCTACTAAACTTGTTTAAATCCTCTTGTGATAGAAAAGGGAAATCCAGTCCAGTTTCAAGTTGAACTTGGAGCACTTAAAACGGCATTATCAAACATTTGTTTTTTTTTTGTTTATCTTCTCAGAACGCTTTCAAAAGGTTGAACGAGATTTGAAAAGCTTACTTTAAATAAAATGTCGCACCTTTTCCGGCAAAAACAGGCACGAAAACGAATGATATATATATATATATATATATATATATATATATATATATAAATATATATATTTTAATTTGTATATAATTATTATTTATCATCTATTTTATTATATATATTTAAATTGATATATCTATGTATCTATCAGACTCTTCATATCTATCTCAGTCAATCCCTATCTATCTATCTCAATCCATATCAATCTATCTCAGTCAATACCTATCTATCTATCTATCTATCTATCTATCTATCTATCTATCTATCTTAGTCAATCCATATCAATCTCAGTCAATACCTATCTATCTATCTATCTATCTATCTCAGTCAATCCATATCAATCTCAGTCAATCCATATCAATCTATCTATCTATCTATCTATCTATCTCAGTCAATCCATATCAATCTCAGTCAATACCTATCTATCTATCTATCTATCTATCTATCTATCTATCTATCTATCTATCTATCTATCTATCTCAGTCAATCCATATTAATCTCAGTCTATCTATCTATCTATCTATCTATCTATCTATCTATCTATCTATCTATCATAGTCAATCCATATCAATCTCAATCAATACCTATCTATCTATCTATCATAGTCAATCCATATCAATCTAATCAATCACATTTTCTATCTATCTATCTAAACTATCTATCTATCTATCTATCTATCTCTCTATCTATCTATCTATCTCTATCAATCCATATCAATCTCAGTCAATATCTATCTATCTGTCTATCTATCTCAATCCATATTAATCTCAGTCTATATCTATCTATCTATCTATCTATCTATCTATCATAGTCAATCCATATCAATCTCAATCAATACCTATCTATCTATCATAGTCAATCCATATATATCTCAATCAATACCTATCTATCTATCTATCTCAGTCAATCCATATCAATCTCAGTCAATACCTATCTATCTATCGATCTACGTATCTATATCGATATATCTATCTGTATCTATCAGCTCTTTATATCTAAACACTAACACACGTTAGCAATAAATAAAGGCAATTCCTTGATTTAAAGACGTTCTGATCGAACGTCTTCAAATCAAAGAATTGATAGAATACAGGTCGTTTAAAGTGTAAACTCCGTGTACTATTTTGTTCTTATCGTTAGCATCTATATAAAAAAAAGGCGCCAGACTTTACAATCACACCCATTTATTGCCCTTGGTGGAGAATTCACTAATCTCGTTTAGGTTCGCCTTTTATTGTTTTTTTTTGTTTTTTTTTATATAGGTTCTGTTGTTTCTCGTACACGCCCTAGCGTACCTGAAACGTACTTACAATAGCCCCAATAAATCTTTACTTAAATTTAATTTAAATATATAAATTTCAGGCACGATGATCATTTACACGTACGGTCGACAGATATCCGCCATTGACAAAATACAGACCGTGAAAATTTAATTAAAATAATGAAATATTACGTGAAAACATCCGCATAGATTCCAAGACGAGTAATTTGATCTACTCTGGTCGGTCAAGATAAAAAAAATGGCTGTAAGCAAAAAAAGTGCTGGAATGAGGAGAGAGCAGAAATGTGGTTCTACAGAAGGATAGTGAGAACTCCACGGACGGAGCGAGTAAGCAACAAAGAAGTCTTAAAGAAAACAACAACGGAAAGAATACTTCTCAGAATCAGGAAAAGACTGTTGAAATCTCTTGGAAAAATAATGAGAAAGGAGGGCTTGGAAAAATTAATCCTCACGGGGTTTATTGGAGGCAAGAGAGATCGGGAAAGTCAGTGAGTCACTTGTCTGGGGACTATGGGTGAAGGGATGTCGGAACATTGAAGATTAAAGGCCTTAGCAGGGGGGGGATATATTTGGAAATTTTAGAAAGCTATGTCCCGAAGAAACGCGGTGCATAGAAGAGGAAGAAGAAGAAGAATAGGACGAAGAAGACGTAAATAAGAAGAAAATGAAGAAGAAGGGGGGGGGGAAGAAGAAGACTAAGAAGAAAAAGAAAACGAAGACGAAGAAGAAGACGAAGACGACGATGCAGAAAACGAAGAAGAAGAGGAAAAAGAAGAAGACTAAGAAGAAGGAGAAGAAAACGAAGACGAAGAGATGATGAAAAAAACGAAGAAGAGGAAAAAAGAAAAAGACTAAGAAGAAAACGAAGACTAAGAAGAAGAAGACGAAGAAGAAAACGAAGAAGAGGTAGAGGAAAAAAGAATACTAAGAAGAATAAGAAGACGAAGACGTAGAAGAAGAAGACGAAGAAGATGATGAAGAAAACGAAGAAGAGGAAAAAAAAGAAGTCAGAGTAGAAGAAGAAGACGATAAAGAAAACGAAGAAGAGGAAAAATGAAGACGAAGAAGAAGAAGAAGAAGAAAACGGAGACGACAAAGAAGACGATGAAGAAAACGAAGAAGAATCAAAAAAAAAGAATCTAAGAAGAAGAAGAAGAAGAAGAAGAAGATTTTGAAAAAGAAGAAGAATAAAAAGAAGAAGAAGAAGAATAAGAAAGAAGAAGAAAGAAGAAGAAGAAGGAGAAGAAAAAGAAGAAGAAGAAGACGATCCAAAAAATAAGAAGAAGAAAAAAGAAGTCTAAGAAGAAGAGATTAAGAAAACGAAGAAGACGAAAAAAAGACGAAGAAAAGAAGAAGAAAACGAGACGAAAATAAGACGATGAAAAAACGATGAAGAAGAAAAAGAAGAATAAGAAACAGAAAGAAGAAGATTAAGAAGAAGAATATGAAGAAAAAAATGAAGACGAAGAAGAAGAAGAAGAAAAAAAAAGAAGAAGAAGAAGAAAGAAGACAAAGAAGAAGATTGAAGAAAACGAAGAAGAAGAAAAAAAAAAAAGAAAGAAGAAGAAGAAGAAGAAGAAGAAGAAAACGGAGACGAAGAAAAAGACGATGAAGAAAACGAAGAAGAAGAAAAAGAATCTAAGAAGAAGAAGACGAAGAAGAAAGGAAGAAAAAAAAAAGAAGACCAAGAAGAAGAAGAAGAAGAAGAAGAAGAAGAAGAAGAAGAAGAAAGAAGAAGAAGAAGAAAAAAAAGAAGAAGAAGAAGAAGAAGAAAACGACGAAGAAGAAGAATGAAGAAAACGAAGAAGAAGAAAAAAAAGTCTAAGAAGAAGAAGAAGAAGAAGAAAAAGAAAGAAGAAGAAAAAGAAGAAGAAGAAGAAAAAGAAGAAAACGAAGAAGACAAATAAGAAGAAGAAAAAGAAGAAGAAAAAAAAAAAGAAGAAGAAGAAGAAGAATGAAGAAAAAAAGAAGAAAAAAAAAGAAGAAGAAGAAGAAGAAGACGAAAGAAAAGAAGAAGAAAAAAAAGAAGAAGAAGAAGAAGAAGAAGAAAAAGAAACGACAAAAGAAGACGATGAAGAAGAAAAAGAAGAAGAGGAAAAACGAAGAAGAAGAAGAAGAAGACGATAAGAAAAAAAAAAGAAGAAGAAGAAGAAGAAGAAGAAGAAGAAGAAGAAGAAGAAGAAGAAGAAGAAGAAAACGGAGACGACAAAGAAGACGATGAAGAAAACGAAGAAGAGGAAAAAAAGAAGTCTAAGAAGAAGAAGAAGACGAATGAAGAAAACGAAGAAGAGGAAAAAAGAAGACGAAGAAGAAGAAGAAGAAAACGGAGACGACAAAAAAGACGATGAAGAAAACGAAAAAGAGGAAAAAAGAAGAAGACTAAGAAGAATAAGAAGAAAACTAAGACGACGAAGAAGAAGAAAAAAAGGAGACGATGAAGAAGAAGAAGAAGAAGAAGAAGAAGCTGATGAAGAAAAAAATGAAAAAGAAGAATTTTGAGTACAAGAAAAAAAAACGAAAAGAAGAAAAAGAAGACAAAAACTAAAAAAAAAATGACGAAGAAGAAGAAAAAGAAGGAGGAGTCGAAGAAAACGTAGAATAAGATGAAGAAAAAGTCGAAGTAGAAGAAGAAGAAGAAGATACCGTCTGGTAAACACTTGAGAAAAACTCAATTACCATGAAGTCTTGACTTCTCCGTTCACATATTTTACATCGATAAACACTCGACCTTTCATACTAAGCACTCTACCTTATAAATATCATAAATTATATATATATCTACATATATATATATATATATATATATATATATATATATTAAAAATGGACAAAGTCCGACAATTTATTTATTAAAAAATTTTTATGTTTAACGTTGTTTTTATAGATATACAAGTATTTAAGCAAATGCTCTGTTTATGATAAACAGTATTAAATAACATTTAAAAAGAAAAAGATGTCCTAAAAAATTTTCATAAAAAATTCGTTTTTGACAGGATTCGAACCTGCATCCTATACTAAAAAAGATTTACGCTGACATGCCTTACCTCTGGGCCATAAAGAACCTTTCGGTAGACACGGTCGAATAAGACACGTCAGCGTAAATGACGGTTCTGATTAGATGCAGGTTCGAATCCTGTCAAAGGACAAATATTTTCTAAAAAAAATTTTCTTAGAAATTCAAACTTTCTAAATGTTTTTAAATTATATATATATATATATATGTAAAAAAAATGTGTGTGTGTTGTGTGTGTGTGTGTGATAAAAAAATTCGTATTCGAGGATATCCGTATCCCTATTGCAGACTTCAAAAGGCAATTATTTATGACTGTTCAACACCCCTTTTTTAAAAAGTTGACCGAGAACCATTGAACCGATCAAACTTACTATTAAGATATGAGTAAGTAGATGTGTCAGCGGCATAGATATCTGGCTGAGATCTGAGGAGTCATTTATGAAATTAAAGAACACCGTAGGTCCAAGGATAGAGCCCTAGGTGACACCTGCATTAATGCAAAAAGATCAAGAAGAGTGGCCATTCAAGGCGATATTGATTACGCGATTTCATACCCTAGAGCGGTGTATTGAGTTGTCTGTCTTTCCAGCTTCGTTAGTAGTAGCTTTTACGTACTTTTATTTTACTAATGTCTAACACATAGAACGCCAAGAGCCAGTCCAAGGAGAAGGCTACTGAAGGGGTTTGTTGTACGAGCGAGAATAAGGTTGAAAGAGACACGGTTTATGGGGATAAAAGGAGAAGGTAACGGTTTAGCTTAGACTAGCAGCAAGGCCCGGCGTTGACCGTGCTTGATTCAAAAATCGTACGACTCAATCACATGACTTAAAATATTTTTACCCTTCCTTGTGTTTTTGGGGTGCCCTTGCCGTGCTGATGTTGTTATGCCTTACCTTACTATTTTAATTATCTCACACTGCGAATTTTTTAAACATTAAATCTGTTACGAAAAAAGAACTAAACAAAATGAACACAAAACGATCAGCTTTAATAAAAGGATTTGTAACTGGAAAAACCGAATGAAAAAAGAATGTTAACAACAAAAACTTTTTCACACGCAACCCAATTCTGCGAATTAATCAAGCGAATGAGCCAATTGGAGTAAAGTGCCATGCAGATCTAAATTTTTCCCACTTGTGACGAATGCAGCTATCGATTTTTTTTTTTGCATGCTAGCATGCTCGTTAACATTCGTGTCAGTCAGCTGTTGGCTCTCACGTTGGCCAAGAGAATCTGCCTGCCTATTCGTGGCAATAATATTGTCCCTCACTTTGGCCAGTAGAAAATGGCCGCAAAATACATGAAAACTGCCGTAGACGCATGAAAAAATCGATTATTTCCACTATCGATGGGAGTTGGGAAATGCAATGTCAGTCTTGGGCTTCCCGCTAACTTGGAGCATGTGCATGTAAATTTTGGTACAAATCCGTCGAAAACTGCGGCCGAGCATTCGTTACACACACACACACACACACACACACACACACACACACACACACACACACACACACACACACAAATCCTGCCTTTTATAGATATATATTTGTGTGTATTGATTGTAGTAGTCTGGGAAGTAGCCTCTTAGGAGCCGGTCCCACAAAGTTGCGGGTCATGGAAAGAAGCTATTCTCACTAATAGGATACGAGGGGAATGCGGATGTCACACCTTAGAGTACATAGTCTGCAGGGTCATATCAGCGAGGTTTAGAGTTGGTGGAACTAAATAACTTTTTTGTGAAATGCTTGTACCATTTAGTCTATGGAAAAGGGGTTGAAGTGTAAAACATAAATCATCACCTACAATACATTTTTGTCTCTATCAAGATTGAAAAATGAAGATTGGGTAGCTCCAGACCATATATGGCAGCAGTGATTCACTTTCAGCTTGACCTGGCGCTAGTAAATGAGAGCAGGGCCGTTACTGAAGCAGTACAGGAAATAGACCATTATTCCAGGATTTTTATCGATGGATCGTATATACGAGGTTAACTTGAGGTCTGGGGTGATGAAGCACCTATAGGCGCTAGAGACCTCTCTAAGGGAACCTACGTTCTTCGAGATAGACGAAGATCCAGCTTGGTGTTGATTGTATGTTTTGTTTTTGGTATTGTATATGACCAACCAGTTTTAGGCCTATTAACTTGTTCATCATAATCATCGTCAACATCCTCCTACTTCGACCTCCCTGTGGCTGGTCGGAACTCCATTCACAATTCCTCTCCGCACTGCTCGGTCTTGCCTTGCCGTACCCAGATCCCAACCTTGAGTTCAGAGCCATGGTGTCTTGGAAATCAACTATTCTACCTTTCTCTCTGTCTTTGTTTTATTTCTCTCTCTCTCTCTATCTATTTATCTCTATTTCTTTGGGGAATATCTCTCTTTGAAATAATTCTCTCTCTCTCTCTCTCTCTTCTGTCTCTTATTCTCTTTTAAATTCTCTACGAAAATTAAAAAAAAATTTCTTTTCTCTACTTTTTTTTTACCTCTCTCTTTTCTTCTCTTGCCTTCTCTCTCTCTCTCTTTCTCACAACTCTCTGGAAAATCTCTGTAAAATCTCTCTCTCTCTCTGTTCTCTTTTCTCTCTCTTAGATAAAATCTCTTCTTTAAAAATTTATATTCCCTTTTTATCTCTTTACTCTCTTTCTCTGGTAACGGTTTCTCTCTTCTCACTTTTCTTTCTTTTTAAAATTCTCTCTCTAACGCCTCTGATCTCTATCTTTATATTCTATCTCTCTCTCTTCTTTCTAAATATTTTTAAGTATTTTGCTCTGTTCTCTACTATATCTCTTCTGATCTTATGTTCTCTCATTTCTCTTCATTCTATATATATTGTTCTTTTAGTTTTTATTTTTCTCTCTCTCTCTTCTCTTTCTGCATCTTTCTTTCATTAATCTATATTTATTTTATAATTTAAATTCATTTTTTTATCTCTCTCTCTCTTTCTTCTTACTTTTTGGCCCTCATCTCTCTCTTTCTGGTCCCTCATTTCTTCTTTTTTTCTCTCATTTCATTTCTCTTCTTTGGACCTCTCTCTCTCTCTCTTTATATCTTTCTTTTGATCTTCTTTCTATTTCTAGTTGCTTTCTCTCTCTTCTCTTTTTGATCTCGGTTTCTTCAGTCTGTTTTCCTCTCTATTTCCTTTCTCTCTTTTTGCATTTTTTAAATCTCTCTCTACTCTCTTTATGGATTTTCTCGGTCTGTTCCCTTTTTGTTTTTTTTCTCTCTTTCTTTTTGTCCTTCCTGTCTAACTTTTGTCTCTCTATTTCTCTAAGGAATATCTTTTTTCTCTCTCTGTTCTATCTTTTACAAATTTCTCTCTCTCTCTCTTTCTGCTCTTTCTCGGTCTGTTCTCTACTTTCCTTCTTTTAAAATTCTTTTTCTCTTGCCCCTAAATCTCTTTTTTCCTCTGGCTAGTTTCTTATCTCATTCTCTTCTCACATGTTCTGTAATCTTCTCTGTTTTTCTTTTTACTTTCAATATAAATTCTTTTCATTTTTTCTTTTTCTTTTTATCAAAAAAAAAAAAAAATTCTCTCTTTCTCTCTAAAAATTTTTCAAAACTCTGTTGTCTTCTTTAAAAAAAACATTCGTTCTCTATTTTATCGAGTTTTACCTTCTATGAAAGATAAATTTTGCTACTTCCCATCCCTCCAAAATAATTTTGAACCCTACCTGTCTCCCATTAGAATGCCTAATGCTCAACTCCACGAAAGCCCCTCTCTGCGCATGCTTGATCTCACGCTTCCGCTGACCTGAGACAGAACAAATACATTGAATCAATAGCTTCATCTAACGCAAGGAATGTTGGTTCTCTTTGTCGCTCCAGAAGGTTTTTCTCGCCCGAGTCCAACCTTCAAATCTATAAATCAACCATTCGCCCTTGCTTGGAATATTGCTGTCATATATGGTCTGGAGCCCCCTCTGTTCGTCTTAAGGTCCTCGACAAAATCCAGAGACGGATATACAATATGGCTGGCCCTGATCTGGCATCTCGTTTATAGTCGTTCTCTGTCTTTTCTACAAGTACTTTCACGGAAACTGCTCCGACGAGCTATTTTCGCTGGTTCCCAAACTGCATGAATTTAAACGTGCTACTAGGTTGGCATCTCGGTCCCACTCTTTCATTGCCGAAACGGTTAAATGTAGCCGTCTCTTCTACTCCAATAGCTTCATGTCTCACACTTCCGGTCTGGAGAACTCCCTTCCTCTTATTTGCTTCCCTGATAGCTATAATCGTCAGTTATTCAAATGCAATGTCAATCGACATCTCCAGATGCCTTGATCTAATCCCCCCCTTTCTGTTCATCCTTTCCTCTATCACGCCTCTTTACTCTTGCTCCTACTCTCTTTAACCCCTTGCGTGCTAGTGACTCTCCCGCCTGGATTGGCGTGAAATGCTTAAATTTAAAAACAAAAATACAAGAAATTCTGTCTAACAAAACAACCAAACCCCCCGATAATATATCTTTATATATTTATGTATAAATCTCTCACTTTGTTGTTATAATGTATGTCTGTATATTTTACTAACCATAAAAACAGGAATCATACAAGGCCCATCATAATATCGATGATCAATTCAACGATACTCTAATATCAGAAACAAAGTGAAAACTATTCCTAATAGCAGGTAAATTTGGATGTGTGTACATGTGTATACATGTGTGTGTTTATTTCAGATTGAGGCAGACACACATATTAACAAATATATCGGATTCTTTCTGTATACAAGTTAGCAAATAAAGGCAAGTTTCAGCCATGACTCTATACTGAAAATATGCACAGAGAGTTTATTGTTATGCGAGATAATCTATCTATCTAAACTGTTCATGATCTATGATAAACTATCATCGATCTCCGTGAGTATCTTTCTTTATCTGACAATTCGTTTAACTTCTTGTTATTTCTTTCTTCTTTATTTTTATTGCAGTGAATTTCTTCCTTTTTTCTTTCTTTCTTTTTTCATTCTTTCTTTCTTTCTTTCTTTCTCCATTATCTGTCTGTAATTCTACATCATTTTCTTTTTTTTCTTTCATTCTTTCATTCATTCTATCTTTCTTTCTTTCTTTAGTTATCTATCTATCTATCTATCTATCTCTCTGCCTACTCCTAGACATTTATATTCTTTCTTTCTTTCTTTCTTTCTTTCTTTCTTTCTTTCTTTCTTTCTTTCTTTCTTATCTATCTATCTATCTATCAATCTGCCTACAATTAAACATTTTCTATTCTTTTGAACAAAATGTTTCAATATTTTTTCTTTCTTTCTTTTTCTTTCTTTCTTTCTTTCTCGGGAGTCATTTTCTTTTTAATGTATTTTCGTAGAAAATTTTTCTTTTCTTTTTTCTTTCTTTCTTTCTTTTATTCTTTCTTTCTTTATCTATCTTCTATCTATCTATCTAGTCCTAGACATTTATATTCTTTTTTCCTTCCTTCTTTTTTTCTTTCTTTTTTTTTTCTATCTATCTATCTATCTTCTATCTATCTATCTTTGATCTATCTATCTATCCTCCAAGTCCCAGGTATTTCTTTCTTTCTTTCTTTCTTTCTTTCTTTCTTTCTTTCTTTTAATCATTTTATTTATTTATTTCTTATCTATCTATCTATCTATCTATCTATCTATCTATCTATCTATCTGTTTGTCTAGTTCTAGTCATTTATATTCTTTCTTTCTGTTTTCTTTCTTTATCGCGGTCGTTTTCTTTTTTTATTGATTTCTTTCTTTACCTAAGTTATTTTCTTTCTTTTTCTTCCTCTCCTTCTTTATTTGTTTCTTTCTTTCTTTATTTTTAAGTTTGTTCCTATGCGTCTTTCTCGCTAGCATTTTTCGTGAAATGAATTATTCAAAATGCTTGTCCTTTTTTAAACATTGGTTGGCGCTCAACTATTACGGCCATGTAGCCTCCATGAATACTAATGTTGTCACATGAATGCCTATTGACTATGCCAGACACGCCAATCATATGTGATATGCCGAAAAAACCCTCTTTGTTTGTTGATAGGAATGCCTGGGCAGATCAAATGAATTTATTCACGCATACACGCTTCCCCCCTCTCTCTCTTTCTCTCTCTTTCACTCTCTCTCTCTCTCTCTCTCTTTCTAACTCACAAACACACAGCGAAACCTTTGATAGATAATAAATAAATTTAGTTCTCTAGGTAGTTTAATAGATGTGAATAAACTAAAATAGATGATTATATATATATATATATATATATATATATATGTATGTAGGACTCTCTTAATGTATGAAGATCAAGCAGCTCAGTTCTTAGAACCTGATATATCATTTGATTATAGTGGTAAGAACTTTTGTAAAAAACCTTTTTTTTGGAAGAGCCCAATACAGTATCAAGGCCCAAAGCGATATATATATATATATATATATATATATATATATATATATATATATATATATATAATATAGAAAAGAGAGAGAATTAGAAAATTAAAAAAGAGAGAAAAAGATATAGATATATATTTAAAATTAAAAATATTATTTTTTTTTCCTTACATTGAGCTCTTTTTAAGATTACTGTTTTCTGGTTCTACTTCAACTCTGACGCCATACATATATATATATATATATATATATATATATATATATATATATATATATATATATATATATATATATATATATATATATATATATATATTAAAAATTTATTATCTGGGAAAAATTGAAAAAAAAAAAAAAAAAAATTGAAAAACATTGGAATAAGCCGAAAAAGTCGCCCATTTCGTAATTTGTAGTCCAAAGAAAAAGAAAACTAATCGAGTAAAATAAGAAAAAAAATCGTCAAGTGCTCAATACACTAAGTAGAACAGAGAATTAAAAAAGGATTTCATATATATATATATATATATATATATGTGTGTGTGTGTGTGTGTGTGTGTGTGTGTGTGTGTGTGTGTGTGTGTGTGCCGCGCCAGGACAATTTTTCTCCCCGGAGTCAATCCTTCAAATCTACAAATCAACCATTCGCTCTTGCATGGAGTATTGCTACCATATATGGTCTGGAGCCCCTTCTGTTTGCCTCGGTGTTCTTGAAAAATCCAGAGACAGATATGCAATATAATTGGCCCTGATCTGGCATCTCGTCTACAGTCACTCTCTCACAGACGCGCCGTCGCCTTTCTCTGTCTGTTTTTCAAATATTTTCATGGCAATTGCTCCGAGGAGCTGCATTCGCTGGTTCCCAGACTTCATGAATTCAAGCGCCCTACGAGGCTGGCATCCCGCTCTCACCCTTTCACTGTCAAAACTACTAAATGTAGCCGTCTCTTCTACTCCAATAGCTTCATGTCTCGCACCTCTCGCCTGTGGAACTCCCTTCCCTATTCCAGTTTCCCTGAGAGCTATAATCTCCAACTATTCAAATGTAATGTCAATCGACATCTCCAGTTGCCTTGATCTATCCACTATCCTTCTCCTCATCCTTTCCTCTATCACTCCTATCTGATCTTGCTCCAAATCTTCTGTAACCCCTTGCGTCCTAGTGGCTTCCCGCCTTGCTTGGGTGAAACGTTAAAAAATATATATATATATATATATATATATATATATGAAATGGCCAAAGTCCACAATTAGATATTTTAATATATTTATTGTTTGTAATTTTCATTTTTATAGATACGAATATTTAAGTAAAAAAAATTCTGTTTATAATAAACAGTATTAACAAATGTTACCGGCCTGAATGTCCGCGAAATTTTCAAAAAAATATTACTCCTCCGACAGGAATCGAAACTCTATCCTATATGGAACCGTCATATAGCCTGACGTGCAAAACCGAAAAAAGCATTGTTTTGTTAAAGGTCCGTTATCTCTTGAAATCAATTTTTTTCTGTTTATATGTTATTTTTTATAGATGCAAACATTTAAGCATAATAAACAGTATTAACAACATTTACCGGCAAGAATGTCCAGACGCTTCCTCTGTAGCTAACTGGTATAGCACGTCAACTTATATGACGTTTCCGTGTTGGATGCAGGTTCGATTCCTGTCAGAGGACACATATTTTCTATGACATTTCTCGGACATTCATGCCGGTAAATGTTGTTAATACTGTTTATTATAAGACAGAGCATTTACTTAAATAGTTGTATCTATAAAAATAACGTATAAACATAAATATTGTGATAATATATGTATTATAAAGTAATTGTCGAGCTTAGTCCATTTCATAATGGTAACCCCTTTAAATGTAACGGTAAAAGGAAACAAAAACTTTTGAAAACCACAATTTTAAAATAATTATATCAGCGCGTCCACGCGTGTTTACAAAAATCAACATCACAATGACCACAGTTACATTAAGTTTGTCTTCGCAATTCACCACGGAAGAGATCGAAAGGACTTGGGTTAACAAGAACTAAACGCCTTTTTTATAAATTTGCCAACTTAACATCAAAATTCTATTCTATATATACATTTTATATATATATATATATATATATATATATATATATATATATATATATATATATATATTCTGCCGTTTAAATAAGAACAAGAAATAAAATAACTCCATGGATGCCTTTCAATATGCAAATTTTATTTATTTGTAACATTTTTAAAAGCCTAAAATAAAACCGAATGTTTATAGAAATATTCATGAACGGCTTTTTTTTATGTAGAAATAGGAAAACAGGTTTTCACTAAAGACAATCATTATTTAATGACACTAATTATTGTTGTGTTGATGAGCTTGGGTTGGAAGCTAATGAATCAAAATGTTTTAAAATAATCAGGGGTACGATTCACGCGGAAATTTGGCGCAGCACATTCAGCGTGCGGGACTTGACAACAGTTTGATTGTCGATAAGTGGGAATGGAAGAAGAAAAAAGACGAACTTATTAAAATAGAGGTAAAATATTACGTTAACAGATATACCTTTTTTTTTCTTTTTCATAAATTATATATATATATATATATATATATATATATATATATATATATATATATATATAAATTTAATTGATTTAAAATATATAAATTGATTTAAAATATTATAAATAATTGATTTAAACCATATTTTAAATCAATTAATTTATAATATTAATGCTCTTCAAATTTACATTGAGCACTATTTTGTAAAAAAAAAATATCTATGAGAACACCGGATTTTATATCTTACTGTTCTTTCTTTATATATATATATATATATATATATATATATATATATATATATATATATGTATGTATGTGTGTGTGTATATATATATATATATATATATATAGAGAGAGGGAGAGAGAGAAATTGACAGAGAGATGGAGAGAGAGATTTGTTGAGAGAGAGAGAGAGAGATAGAAAAATATGAATAGACTGAAATAGATTTGTGTAAATAGACGGAGACTGACAAGCAGATAGATACATAGATACATATGACATAGATAGATAAAAATGTACACATTAAAATGAAATATATATATATATATATATATATATATATATATATATATCTGATAGATAGATATATAGATAGATAGATAAAATGAGAATTGATACCATGCAAAATACAGAGGTACCCAAAAATGGTCAAGATAGATAAATAGATAGATAGATATGAATTAGCTGAGATATATATGAATAAACAGAGATAGATAGATAGATAAAGAAAGAGAGATAGATAGAGAAAGTGACAAAATGCTCATTCAATAGATAGATTGATAGATATACAGGAATTAGCTGAGATAGATATGAATAAAAATACAGATAGATAGTTTGTGAGATATAAGTTTTGTTAAAGAAAAAAAAAAATCTCTGTCGTTTTAACGTTATATTCTTAGTTTTATATATATATATATATATATATATATATATATATATATATATTATAATTTGAAATAGATATTATTTGCTCTAGTCGGTACTGAGCACAATTTTAAAACTTGTTTTTTGGTTATCAGGATTATATTCCATCCTTACCAACCCTGTACTTGCATATCTATCTATCTATCTATCTATCTATCTATATATATATATATATATATATATATATATATATATATATATATATATATCGTTTCATGTAGAGATATTTGTTTAGCTTAGGTTTCTATCTTTCTTTATATTAGCTCTTTATTATTATTGAACACTTTCCACTAATCCCATTTTATATATATATATATATATATATATATATATATATATATATACACACAACACACACACACAAATTATTCGATAATATATATATATATATATATAATAATTTAAAAGATATTTTAAATATTTAACGTTGTTTTATTTTTAACAACGTTAAAAAACAAAAATGAATTTTTTAAATAAATTGTCGGACCCTGTCCATTTCTTAACATATATATATACACACACACACAGATATATATATGGATATATATATATATATATATATATATATATATATATATATATATATATATAGTTCGATTGATGGGATTTTGTAACCTAGGTGTCACTGAGTTGTGCGATCGTCAAATGAGAGCGTGATGTTCTGTTTTGATGTGAGTTTCTGAAAGAATGATTAAAAACTTACATCAATCCAAAGAAATATAAAATATATATATATATATATATATATATATATATATATATATATATATATATATATATATACTATCGACCATAGCGTTGACTGAAAAATTCAAAAACCGTAGGACTCATACAGCAATCTCTATCACTTGACTTTTTTTTATTTTTTAATCCTTCCTTGCCTTTTTAAACGAAATATTTATTTGCTGATGTTGCTACATAACCCGATTTCTTGCCTATCTCACACTGCGAATTTTTTCTAAATGGATACTAAACATTTATATCTGTTACGAAAAAGAACTAAACAAAAAAACACAAAACGATCAGCTTTTTAAAAAGGACTCGTAACTGGAAAAATCGAATGAAAAAAAAAATGTTAACAACAAATACTTTTTTTCACACTTTATGTTTTTCTGCGGAATCGAATCAACGTTGAGTTTAAATTAGTAGCCAGAATGAGCCAATTGGAGTAAATTGCCATGCAAAAATTTAAATTTTTTTTAACTTATATGGTTTTAAATAATGCAGCTATCGATTTTTTTTTGCATGCTAGCATGCTAGTTAAATTCGTATTAATCAGTCAGTTGTTGGCTATCTATCTATCTGTTGACCAATAGAAAATGAATTGAGAAATCTGTCGGTTTTGGCCTTCCCGCTAACTTGGAGCATGTGCATGTAAATAATGGTGCAAATCCGTCAAAAAATTGCGGCCAATGCATTCCTACAGACACACACACACACACACAATATTTATTTATATATATATATATATATATATATATATATATATATATATATATTTAAATATATATATATATATATATGGTGTCGTTTTTTGATTTTTTTTTTTTAAAATTCGGTTTTCTTTATCAGGGTCACAGTTCTCTAAGGGCATTAGAACTCATAGATAATAGGTTCGTTGTAATTTTGATTTTGCTAGTGTGTTGTTATTTTTGAGGATAAGGTTAGCCGTTTTAAATTTTTTGAAGTAGATAATTAATTTGATTTTTTTGTTCGGGTCAATTGGGGTGGTGTATTTCTGAAAATTCATCTTGTTTCTAGTTGATGTGCATTTGGTTTTTGATAGAAAAAATATTTATGTGATTTTTGATTGTGTGTTTACTATCGTTATTACTTACTTTGGGAGAGAAATAGTCTAATTTAGAAATTAGTCTAAAACCTTGATAATGGCTAAAAGTATAGCCAAAAGCGCTAGGAATTATCGAACATTTGGACAGTTTCTACACACTCTGTGTCCCCGAAAGAAAATACTTAATCAACAAAAGCAAAATGAAATAAAAAGCTTAATCGTAGTACTTGTCTGTCGTCTTTAATGAAACATTGAAAATATATTTAACTTGAGCACTGTTGAATGACAAGCTAATTCTACAAACAACAGCCACCTGCGCTAATGCGAAGCTTTTCAGTAAAATGAATGGAGCACTCCGGCTGATTGTCATTTGTTTGCATTTGTAAAAAAAAAATCCTAGATTTAGCTGCCTCATTCTGTCGAATGAAGATAGCTCAGTGGTAGAAACTCACTGACACCAAATCGGTTGGATTTCAATCCTGGCTTAAGGTATTTTGTTGTTTAATCGCAATGAACAGCTGTGATACGGCGAAACAGTACTCTCTGCGAATGATATATATATATATATATATATAAAGAAATATGTTGTAGTGGTTCCAACGAGAGAAAAGTATGTATATTAAAAAGAAGAGGGGTGCCGCAAACGTTTTTGGTTGTAATGTGGATTTATTGAGAAAAATATTATACTTTGTTTTACATAATTTCACGACACGTGTTTCTGGTCTGGTCTCGCAACCATCTTCAGGTGAAAGTGGAGATTTTTACATATTATTAAAAATAATTAATTTTTCTTCATGTTCAATGTGGAATATTCTCGATATGAGACATTCTGTTTGTGTGTTGGCAATCCGAATTTTCTTTAATATATATATATATATATATATATATATATATACACACACACATATATGTATGTATGTACACACACACACACACGTACAAACACACACACACACACACCTATATATATATATATATATGAATAAAAATGGCAATAGGAAAACTAGTAATTGCTGACGCGTTTCATCCAATGTGGACTTCATCAAAGCAAAATACGAAATGAATGTGATTGAACAAGGTAACTAATAAAAAACAAGAACAGAATGTTCCTAGCAACTGGAATGTAGAGAAACGCTATTTTCATACTGTTAACTGAAAATAACGTCAGTATTTGTCACGTGTGGAGAATATTGTCATCATATCTGTGTTGATGTATTCAACCATTTTCTTTTGATTTTATGAATCTGTTGTGTACATTTGTTTGTGAGAGCAGTAATTTTGTTAAGAAAGGTGAAATGGGGAAAAACCTGGGCGTAGATTAATATTTGGGTAATATTCTATGGCGGAACTCTCTAGAATTTTCCTTCTGAGTGAGTTATTTTCTTTTTTATGAGTGTAGCATGTTTATTCATAAATATTGTCTTCTCTACTGGTTAAATCGGAGAAATTCGAGAATTATAACATAAATATGTTATAAAATCACTACAAAAATAGCCATTTTGATTCAACACTTCTGGTGTCTTATCAAGTGATGGTGTTGAATTCAACAGGAATATCTTCTCGCCACTGTAGAGGGTTACAGCGTAAGAAGTACAGCATATGCGAATATGTTGAGAAGATGACGTTTAATCTTAGACTTGAAGAAGTTATGGTTGTAGTGTTAGGATTGGGATTCAGTTCCTCGGATAAGCGAATCTCTTCTCGCCACTATTAAGCGTCGGAAGATGACATGGTTTGGCCACGTCACAGGGAATAATCGCCTCTGCAAGGCCATCATGCAACGCAATGTTGAGGGCGGACACAAGCGAGGACGGTAACACAAGAGCTGGTCAGACGACATCAAAAAAGTGGGCGGACATGGCAATGTCGGAGCTCCTGAGAGTCACCACCAACAGGTCATCCAGGAGGAGTTTGTTCTTTTCTTTTGACCTTAGGTCCCACTCGATGATCTAAACAGCGGAGGGAGTGATGATGACGGCGATGATGCCGATAACGATGATGATGATGATGATGAATAACAAAAAATAGGGTAAGCAAATATATATATATATATATATATATATATATATATATTATAATAAACTGGTAGAACCGAAATATAACGATTAAAAACCAGCTAAACCGGTTTATCAGTCCCCCTCATCAGAGCAAGAATCGAGGACAAAAAATGTGCAATGCGACTAAAAAAGATATAAGTACACCCCTGACTAATGTTATATACAAAGAACAAATATAGCCTCAAAGGCTAATTACCTTTGCCATTTGCAATCAATTTGCAAACTTAAATGCTATGTCAGCCATTATTTACTGATTTCTTGAAGAGTATTCGTTTATTTTTATCGCTTCTTAATAATGTTTTTCATTTTCCAATTCTTTTCACAGTCGGTAACCATTTGTGACTTAGTGGCTTTATTAGCTTGCCTGAGGTGAAATTATTTTTGAAAATATCCTAGCAGCCATCTCTCAGTAAAATGTACTTATTGGCTGAAAGGTATTTATCCGTTACTCCTATATTCGTTGTTTGTGCTTTACATTACTCTGGTGTTGTACATTTTTTTTAGTCGCTGTGCACATTTTTATGGTTCTCCATTTTGACCTTGCAGAAAGAGGACTAATAAAGCGGTTTAGATATTTTTAACACTTTTCCCGCTAATTATTTTTGGAAAAATGTTTCATTTTCAGACGATATTTTCTTATTTGATTTTAATATAGTAACTAAGAAACAGAGGGACCTTGATGTACACGAGCGGTGGCTAACACGGCTAGCAGACGTATGGGTTGACAATTAGACTCGTTTCAAGGTTAGAAGGGCAGAAAAAGAATCAAGACTGACGTATAAACACGTCTGTAGCTGTTTTTTTTTAACTTTATGTTTTGGACGTATTTATTCGTCCGTGTCTAAAAAAGACACTTTCGATAAAAACGGGAGAAAGGGTTAATCATATATTGCGATATGACCAATTTACAGTGATACACACACACACACACACACACACACACACACACACATATATATATATATATATATATATATATAGAGAGAGAGAGAGAGAGAAAGAGATTAATTAATGCTCTGTAATTAATAGATATTAATGCTCTGTAATTAATAGATATTAATGCTCTGTAAATTTACATTGAGCACTATTTTGTAAAAATAAAAATATCAATAAGAACATTGGATTATATATCTTACTGTTCTTTCTTTTTTAAATATATATATATATATATATATATATATATATATATATATATATATATATATATATTTTTTACTCTCTTTTTGGTATGAATCTTCTTTCAATATGTCTGTTTTTTTATTGCTGTAGCATTCAATAATATAACACAATATACTGTAAACTGCTGCTTTCGGTGGGTGAGAGGTAAATCGATTTATTGATACCGTATATTCTTGTATATAATCCGACTTAAATATACTACGAACCCGTGTTTCTGAAGGTAGAAACAAGGAATATATTATATCCTCGAGTATAATAAGACGCCTTAAAGTGTAGATAATACCTCATCTCAGAAATATAGACAGATTCTCGTATTATGCTCAATAAATTACGGTATATATCAGCCCTGAAGTGTGGAGTTTAGTAGTCACTGATACTCAATTTGAGATATACAGTAGAATCCCTGTCGGGAATCCCTCATAGCCAAAGTGCCTCATATCCGGAATCTAGAATATCCGAAATTGAACTATTTGGGTGATATTTAACTGATTTGAAGTTTCTGTTTTTCAAGAAATTTACTTTGCATAATTGCTTATTCTTATTTCACCCTAATGGCTTGTATTGGTGCAAAAGATGATGGGAATAAGAGGAAAGGATGAGAACGAGGCACATCTGCAACAAGATGGCGACGAGATGCATGATTGTAATGAAACCTGGACTGAAATTGAAAAAGCTATTGAAAAGGTTGTCAGTGTTATGAAAAGAAAGCCAGCATTCAGCTATGGCGATTGCAATAAGGCAGGCAGAGTTTAAAAGCGTCTTTCGTTTAAAATATTTCAAGAACAGAAGCAAAACGAAATGCGGAAGAAGTTGAGAATGACATTAGAAGAATAAGATTCATTATGCAACAGCGATTAAAAAATCCTCGTTACATTATTTGTTTTGCAAAAGTGGCATTCTTAATTTAATTGAATTTTCATTAACATTATATTTTTTCCTTAAACCCAATTCTGTTATATTTCACTCACCATTAGCTTATTTTGTTTACTATAAAACATTGAAAATAAATGTTAAACCTGATTTCAGTTCTTTTATTTTAATCTAAATATAAGCCTCATATCCTGACTTTGTAACCAATTCCTCATATCGGGAAGACCTTCTTAGTCCGATTGTCAGGCATTCTACTGTATAAGGATATTCCTGGGTAATAAGAATAAGCTTAAAAGAGAAGTATAAAGAAGGATTTTGATAAGTAATTCAGTTAACGGCAGCATTGTAAAGATAAAACTAGGTAGAGATCGTAGGAAAAAAAAACCCAAAAAACACCCGAAAAATTGATAAAATCGATTGGTAAGATGAGAATAAACAGATTGATTTTAAGAATGTCACAGAAAGAGTTTTAAGAAAAATTAAAAGCTTTATAAAAGTGCATTGACCTGAAAGAAAATCTTAGAAGAGACTCGTTTTGGAAATGAAAAACAGAAATGAAAAGTCCCGGAATATGAAAGAACATTACCTAGGGACATAAAAGCCTCTTTAGTCAAATCTTATGAAGAGAAATGTCTACTTTGCTCGAATAAATACACGCTCAGCATTACAAAGAAGACTCAAATACAGGGTGCGATGGATAAATTGTCGTCTAAGTGAGGCCGAAGTGCAAATAACACTGGCATTTCATTTGAACAAATATACAGGGTGCGATGCATAAATTGTCGTCTATATGAGGTAGAAATAAAAATAACGATATTTAGACGACAATTTATCCATCGCAGTCTGCATATCTGTTCGAATGTCAGATATACAGACTGCGATGTATAAATTGTCGTCTAAATGACGCAAAAATGAAAATAAAACTGTCTTTTATCTGATATATTTACGGAAATTACACAAAAAAACAACCACCTAAAGTAGCTTTATTGACTTGCTTGGGGTGAAATGGTTAAATATATACAATAAAGGGTGCGATGGACAAGTTGTCATCTAAATTACACAAACATGAAAATAACACTGACATCTCATTTTAACAGATATATTTACGAAAATTACACGAAAATAAAAAAGAAAGAAAATTTACTCAATATAATCGCAATTGGCTTCAACCACGGCCTCCAGATGACTTCGGAATCTCCTGAAACTCTTCTGGGCGATATCCTTGTTTAAATTTGTGGATGGTGCATATTCTTTGCCTTCAGTTCATCTTTGGCGTTACAAGAAGATTTGTTGGTCTCTCGCTCAACTGTGCCCCACACGTAATAATCAAGGGGGTTGCAGTCTGGGGAGTTAGATGGACAGATGTAAGGGGTGATGTGGTCGCTGACATTGTCAGACAGCCATGACTAGGTTCTCCCTGCTCGTGAGGCATGGTCCAGGGTCATAGGATCTTCTAACAGCCAGCGTCTTGAACCAGGACAGCATTACCTTCTCAAGGCACTTGATGTAGGCTTGCGCATTGTGTCTGAGACCCTGTGCCATCACTAGTGATCCCTCCAAACACCATCTAAACACTTTGAAATATTCGCATTGGAGCTTCTGGTGCGAATGCCAAGCAGTACAGCATACAGTTTCCAAATTTCTGGCGGAGTGAATTGCGTTATGGTGCCTTTTTTCTTACAGACAGTGCCCAACTGAACCTACTATAGTGCGCAGTCGACAAAATAAAATTAAAAAAAACAAACAAACAACGCATAGGCACGAAATTAAAAATATAAACTGGCGACAATTTACACATCGCACCCTGTATATCACAATACACGAAAATACTTGTTGGCAAAACCAATAGAATACATACAATATGCTTCATAATGAAAATAATAAACAAAAACTTCAAATTCTCGAAGCATTCTATATCAAAAGTAACGAGCCAACACTAAACAAAATTTATTATGTATATAGTAGCAATGTTTTAAAATGCATTTCAGTTAATTAACATTTAAAACCATTTTGGAATTTTACTATCTCTGGTTATCTCCCTTGTCGTGGGAAGGCTTGTTTACAAAACATCGTAACCACAATGGTTAATTTTAAAATAATTATAGCAGAGCGTCTTCATGGATGTTTACAAAATCACTATCATTAACGATCACAGTTATAGTAAATTTGCTTTCGCAATTCCCCCACCCCACAGGATGATCTCGGAAGAGATCGAAAGTATTTGCATTAGTAAAAAATATGTCACCTTCCTTGATGAATTCCAACTTAACATCAGAAAGCTAATTAGAAAACTAGGGAGCAATATTATAAAAAAAAACTAGAAAGGTATATTAAAAAATAGATACAATATGTATATATTATGCAATGAAACATGTTTGAATAAAGATATGCTGCCTATATACATATATATATATATATATATATATATATATATATATAAATATAATTTTTTAAAATATGTATTCATAGCAACACAGAAATTAGCATGTTTCGAAACCAAAACCGAAATCTTAAATTAAACTTAAAATTTAAAATTCAGTTCCATTTTCAAGCTATGCAGATTAACCTTGGAAAAAAATTGGCTTTGAAAAATATTGCGTCATCCGTGATTACATCAAATTTTTATCACGCCCAGACGCTATTGTCTCAACTGTCGATTAGTTGCCCTAAAGCCATTGTCTGCGATGGACCTTACTCCAAGGAAAACGAGAAATGGCCATTCGGAGTACTAGCAGGTCCACTGGGTGACGTTTCATTGGAAAAATACAAAAAATATATCCTGTGAGTAACATTTTCCAAGCCCGCCTATATCATTATGTGTCCTAGAAAATTCAACTGTCGCTTCCTGATGTATTGTAGCGTATCTACGGACGATAATGGGCATGTCCCCATTCACATAAATATAGTAGTAAATACTGTATGTTGGTCTACAATTGGAGATTTGTCTCCAGCTGGGCAGGTCAAACTCTCTGCTTCCGGACAGAGAGGATTCCAAGACGAGGCTATGTCGAAGGGCAGAGTCTCGTCTCGGGAAACAGCTACCTGACACCGTTTTATACGGAGTCTACAGGGAATCTTTGGCTGAGCCTACGGGCTCGGAAACCCCACATTAAATTTGGCCTTGTGCCACATCTGAGCGCGTGGGGCTGTTGCTAGATATTCTGCAGTTGGAGATTCATTATGGAATTCACTTGACTCACTTCTAGCAGTTGAGTACTTCTACGCACCGAGGCTGCCGTAACACTAAGCTGGAGACACGCGAGGGAATGCCAAAGCTGCCGGGAGCTGGGACGGAAATTTCCCAATAAGCTGGAAAACATTTACACAGCCACACGTGGAGCCGTCGTGGCCAGATGGCGAGGCATACTCGTCGTGGTCGTAAAGTCGAACAGTCGTAAATCGCATAGGCCTTAGGTCAACGACGACCTGTATTCTTTTTAAAAATTGCTCGGAATTTATGTTTATATCACTCACTAAATTTGTAAGGTCTTGTTTCTCATTTGAGGCTTAAATATTTTGTCACGACGCATTTCACTCTTTATAGCGATTCACAAAGCCCTAGCTTCACTGTAGTAGAAGCCCGGAAGTTTTTATAGATCTGAAATTAAAAATAGATACGCTAGGGTGAGTCATAAATATTTTTCGTTTCTTATTTTTATTTCAAATTAATTCTTCTAAAAATAAAGTACAATTACTTTTCACTTAATTATATATTCACCGTTATTTGCAATGAGCTGTTGTCACTTTTCAGGTGGATTTTCCATAGCCTTGTAATTAAACTTCCGCAGATTTTGATACGAAAATGTTTTCGACGAACTCTTGAATCTGATTTTGATTAGTAAAATTTTTCACCGTCAAATCGTTTTGCAGCGATGGAAAAAAAATGATATTAATCTGTTAGTACAACGAGGTGGGTAGCATAAACTAACCGAGTTCCCAAATATTTTTATGTGTTATCTTTGCGTTGTCATAGTAAAAAATAACGTTTTTCTTATGGATGTACACAGGGGCAATTTTGATCAAATTCTTATAGACACGTTGCGATGCTGGACGTATAAATGTGCATTTTAGTGTTTCATTGAGTTTTTAAAAAATCTGAATCAATAATACCACGACTCTCCCAACCACACACACGACATTAGTTTTTTCCATAGATCTCAACTTTTTGGGTCAATTGTAGATTGTCGATTATACTTGACAATCCACTGCTATTCTGACCTACTACATAGGATTACGAGTTAGGAGTATAGATTTGACCTTACAAAAGGTTTTCCAAAACAGATATTATTTATAACCCTAAGACTAATGTATACTCCTAAAACTAAGGTGTACTCAAATGTCTTCTTGCCAGCCACGTAGGATTACGAGTTAGGAGTATAGATTTGACCTTACAAATGGTTTTCCAAAACATAAATTATTTATAACCCTAAGACTAATGTATACTCCTAAAACTAAGGTGTACTCAAATGTTGTCTTTGTCATTACACGTAGGATTACGAGTTAAACATAAATTTTTATAGATTTGACCTTCCTAAAACTTTAAAATGTTTTCCAAAAACAGATATTATTTTTATAATATTATTTATAACCCTAGACTAATGTATACTCCTAAAACTAAGGTGTACTCCAAATGTCTTCTTGCCAGCCACGTAGGATTACGAGTTAGGTTATAGATTTGACCTTACAAATGGTTTTCCAAAACATAAATTATTTATAACCCTAAGACTAATGTATACTCCTAAAACTAAGGTGTACTCCAAATGTCTTCTTGCCAGCCACGTAGGAT
Source organism: Acanthosepion pharaonis (assembly GCA_903632075.3). Classification (NCBI taxonomy): domain Eukaryota; kingdom Metazoa; phylum Mollusca; class Cephalopoda; order Sepiida; family Sepiidae; genus Acanthosepion; species Acanthosepion pharaonis. The sequence goes on along the minus strand of CAHIKZ030001414.1, from coordinate 746,080 downwards.
TACGAGTTAGGAGTATAGATTTGACCTTACAAATGGTTTTCCAAAACATAAATTATTTATAACCCTAAGACTAATGTATACTCCTAAAACTAAGGTGTACTCCAAATGTCTTCTTGTCAGCCACGTAGGATTACGAGTTAGGAGTATAGATTTGACCTTACAAATGGTTTTCCAAAACATAAATTATTTATGACCCTAAGACTAATGTATACTCCTAAAACTAAGGTGTACTCCAAATGTCTTCTTGCCAGCCACGTAGGATTACGAGTTAGGAGTATAGATTTGACCTTACAAAAGGTTTTCCAAAACAGATATTATTTATAACCCTAAGACTAATGTATACTCCTAAAACTAAGGTGTACTCCAAATGTCTTCTTGCCAGCCACGTAGGATTACGAGTTAGGAGTATAGATTTGACCTTACAAATGGTTTTCCAAAACATAAATTATTTATAACCCTAAGACTAATGTATACTCCTAAAACTAAGGTGTACTCCAAATGTCTTCTTGCCAGCCACGTAGGATTACGAGTTAGGAGTATACATTTGACATTACAACCGGTTTCCCAAAACAAATTATTTATAACTCAACCTATGAGTATCACTAGTATGACTAAAAAAATGATATTTTTTTTATCGGTACTCTTCTCTAGGTTATAACAAGGCTTTAGTTTTAAATGTATGACTATTTAGTAAGTTGTAAATATAAAATTATTTTTGTAAATAACCAATCAAATAAATAATTAGTTTTTATTATATTTCTTGTAAATTACCAAGAATAAAAAAAGGTATAAATTCAATATATGCTTAATTTTCATCACGGTTCTAATCATTTCTTTATAAAGCAATAAACATTGCCAAGGAGTGAAGGTAGTTAAAATAATAGTGGTGTCAAGGGAAAGACCGTCCTGTCTACACTTCTTTTCTTTAGGCACGGAGGACCAAGTTTATTAATAACTGTTTCTCTAATTCTGGGCTCTGTCAAATTAATGTTGGCTGAATTAAAGGTATGGGGGTACTCTGTGCATTTTAACAAAGATTCTTTCAAGATTCTCCTTCTCCTCTCGTTTGTTTGGTATTCATATAACTTCTTGTTATTTAGTTATCTTGTGCGCTCATATCCTAAGTTCAGCTGGGTTCACGTCTTTGTTTATGTTGGCGCTCTCAGGGACCTCATTTGAGGCCCGATTCTGCACTTGGCGGCCTTGAGGTTACCTTTTATGCTAACCTTCAGTGCACCTAGGTCTTTCGATTTTCTGTGGTGTCACCAACTATAAAGTTTACTTTGGTATTTGTTAGAGTGAACCCAGTACATATTGCATTGGAACATTCCAAATTTATTTTTAGCTACCACGTCTCATTAATAATGAGAATACATTCTTCATTACAACTGGTCCCCCAAAAGTGGAAATTACTTATGATTCAACATTATAAATATCTTTATATATATATATATATATATGTATATATATATATATATATAGATATATTAGTAAGATTTTAGGAGGACATGAAAATAAGTGAATTAGGCGCCTAAAAACGCTCCACCCAGACGGGCTTAATCACAAATTTCTCAACCTAGATAGAATTAATATATAACCTCACACACACAAGACAGACATGCTTGTGGAGGTGTTGAGGCCGCACACTTATATACACACCCATACTAATATACACACTTACATAAAACATACTCACTCACTCCATAAGAAGCAATTAATACACACATTCCCTTTCAAAATGACCAAGAGAATTCAGAGCAGCATGAATCCATCCAGCGATAATCTTAAATAACAACTTAAAAACAGACTGTATGAACCAACACAAGGACTGACCAAAATTCATGTTAAAAAAAAAATAAAACGAAAACTACAGATAAAAGTTCATTTTCTCCATCAAGTCATGCATTTCTGTAGTTCACTGCTAGTAGCAAGCAGAACGTTTTTTTCTCCTGATGATGGCCATGTTGACCGAAACTAGTCGAGGAATCTAACTGGAATAATAATAAAAACGAAAAAAATATTAATCTACAACTCAATGTGTCTGAAGATTTTAATTTTGTTAAATTTTTATTCTTCAAAACAATAATATATATATATATATATATATATATATATATATATTACGATAAACGTTCAATCAATTTACAAATACATGAATTATTCACACAAAAATAGCATTTTCGGATACAACAATACATATATTTTCGTCGTCCTCTTATTACTAAGAGAAAAAACAAGAACAACATCTATTCTATACCTGAAGATGTCTGTACGAACAGACGAAAGCTTGTAGTAAAAATAAGAACTAATACGGCAGAAATTTATATAAACAAGGATCATTTCATTCATAACGGATTCGGAGGTTTTTGTATATTATTTGAATTGTTTGCGATGATGGATGTCTCGCCATTTAAATCATTAACCTTTGCATTAGTTTTTTGTGTGAATAATTCATGTATTTATATATATATATATATATATATATATATATATATATATATATATATATATATATATACAATTGTAATTAAGAGATATTTATTAGTTTATGTCCATTTTCACCTGCGAATAGATGATGATGTAAGAAAGAAAATATTCTTCCTTCAAAGATAGAAGAGCTTCCACATTATTATTATTATTGGTCACAATCCGAAGCTGTATTTTACTTCGGACTGCAATTATGTTGGATTGTTGGGAAGAGTATATATTTTTGAAGGAGGATCCTAATCTATTCCTCTGATTGTAAAACATAGTATGAATTTCGTTGACCTAGAAATGTCAGCTAACACCCAAACAATCGAAAGTATCTCTTGGAAAGCCAAAATGAAGACTAAGTCAATGTTCTGGACTCATCGTAGCATCATAGAATCTTATATGTGTGAGTTCCTTGGGAGACGTAAGATTAAAAATAACAATGAATGCATTTTGGAACGAATTTTAAATATCATTTCTGATGTTCCTATGGGAACATATGATTCAGCCCAGCTAACTGACCTGGTAGGCCTTTACATTCTTAAAATATTTAGTAGAATCATACATCCGAAGCAGATAGGTCTATATAGAGACGATGGACTAATTTATATTCCTAATAGCAATGGTCGACTTCCTATGAATGTACAGAAAAAATTATTAAAAATTTCAATCTCTTTGGGTTCAAGACAGATAATCTCATCTAACCTAAAAATTGAGGATTATTTGGATATCACCCTTGACCTAAACACTAATACATTTGAAAGGTCCCCTTTGTGCAATTGTAAGGAAAATTTTGCTCTGTTTAATAAAAATTAACATTGAGCGCTCTTTGTGAGTCAGTTTTAACATTTTATGTCTAATATTTCAAATTTATATTGTATTAATTGGACTCATTGGATTATACCAACAGATTACTATATATATATATATATATATATATATATATATATATATATATATATAGGGTGTTTCAAAAATAATTTTATTTTTTTTTTTTTTTTTTTGGTATATATGAATACCTCACATGTTTATCTTATCACTAAAATGGCCCATATAAACACATGTCTGTTTCTTCGTTTTAAATTATTAAGTCTGAAGAAAGTTTACA
>CAHIKZ030001414.1:707500-737500 GCA_903632075.3 Acanthosepion pharaonis | reverse complement strand
GAAAAATATATAGGAGAAACCTCAAGGAATCTAAATAAGAGATTATATGAACACAGTAGGAACATTTTACAAAACAACACGTCAAATTCATTTGTTGCCCTCCGTAACGAGACAGAACACAATTTTTACATAAAAACATCTACTCTGATCAAAGAAGAAAACAATTCACTACGACGAAAATATCCAGAGAATGTCTTGATCATAAGGTCTTCTACGGTAAATTTGTACCTGGGCCCTTAAAATATTTCACCATTCCTGGTAGAACTTACATAATCACAGTGCGGGATATCTACTAGCAAAAGTGATGGAAAGAAAAAGAATCGAAATGAATTCGGTTGGATATAACAAAAAAAAAAAAATTCTAAAATGTTTTAACTCGTTCGTGCGAATGTGTAGTCCTACCAACATAACAGATCTAGTCCGATGAAGTTCTGAGAGACGAAGCGCGTTGCAAGTAAACATTTCCATTTTTAATTTCCCCAATATTATTCTTGAGATATAAAGATATATATCATTATATATATATATATATATATATATATATTTGACTCTCTCGTTGTTTTCGACATATGAGGTACAAGCAGTCCAGTTAGGACAAACAATTCCAGTTCTTAGAATGAACAGACTAACCGTACATATCATTTCCTTATAGTGATGAAGGCTTTTTTTCAACTGAATACAGAGAACGACCTTCCATTTAAAATCTTGAATTCATAATTGACCAGTCTGTCCTGCTCTTTAAATGACTTAAAAGATTAACACCTTTCCTACGTAAGGGAATAGAATAAACTCAACTCGGGATATATATATATATATATTCTATATAGTTAGTTAGTTTATGAAAAACTATCAATAATCCGTATGGGTAAACCTAATGAGGATTAAATCCAAAGAGCGTTTTGTGTAAATCCAGAGCAAATAATTTAAATAAAAAACAGACCACTTTAAGGTTCCATGTAATAAATATTTCTATAGGTTTTAAAAGGACTGCGGATCATCATATTCAAATTACTTCCAAAAAAAAAAAGAAGAAAAAAATTACACATTTTTGACGGGCCGTATTAAATGATATTTAAATTAACGAAAAATGCGGGGGGAGAAGACATGAATGAGTTAGCAGATATTGATACATTTAAACGGTTAACTTTCTGGAATTATATATTGATATCGAAGGGAATTAAGAAAAAAAATTTTAGAGAAAAAAAATTTGAAAAGTTATGAGAAAAGATGTCATTAATTTTATTTACAATATATATATATATATATAAAATTTTCAATTTGATAGACTCCAGGTAGAACTCAATGTTCAGGACATAGAGTAAGAATATAATATAAAAGGCTCAAACACTAATATTCCATGGTTATAAAAATATTACATTGAATTTGTATTTATCTCGATCGATTCATCAGACCTACAAATTCAAAAAAGAAATCGTAAATCTGAAATTCAAATAATGAAAATTTCATTGATATTGTATATAAAATGAAATTTTCAAATTGTATTTTTCCCTTCAAAAAGTTTGGTTGGTTCTACATGGAAATGTTTCACCATTGGGTCAAATGCTGGTATCTTTCTGTCATTTCTTAGAAACTGAGCTGCTTGGCTAAATCATACAAACATCAATTACACATTGAATAAATAATTTTTATATATATATATATATATATATATATATATATATATATATATAAATATATGAGAAAAAAAAAACAAACAAAAAATTTAATATTCAATTATGCTGTATTAATGTTAAATATAAAGTCGACGTCAGACGTTTCGGTCTATTTAAGACCATCTTCATGGACATTTTCATTTAAACATAATTAACATTAGAACATATAAAAATTTAACACAAAAAAGACGATGGACATAAGAGCCCAACTAATTCAAACAGATAACTGAAATTTTATATAAGATCAGCGTTCCGTTTAAATATGATCACGTCGTCGTCACGTGGGCGATGTTGTTAAAACGTATTCGAAGATGATTTCCAAATATTAAAATATTAAAAAGTCGATTGAACTATTTTTATAAAACAGTTCAAGAAATCCCTTCCGTTGAATATAGGAATTTTTAGAGATCAATAGGTTCTTATATCTTCATACAAGCTTGAAGTCCTTCACATTCAACAAAGCAAATCAAAAATGATTTCCAAAACGATAGAACAGTTCTAAAAACAGTTCGATAAAAATTCCAATTCTTATTTTTGATCAATAGATTCATATATTCTCGTCCAAGCCTTTTTTTCTGTATTTTTTTTCATAATGTCGGATTTATATCCATATATTTGACATAATTTACTGTCTAATGGAAATACAAACCTGAATTTCACTTTTTAACATTGGAAGACTTCATTATTGGATTTATATCCATATATTTGCTTATATATATATATATATATATATATATATATATATATATATAGATTAGAGAGTTTATAGAGGTTTGTGATCTCAAAATGTTCAATGTCTATTTCATATATTTTCATAATCTATCTATCAGTCTGTTTATCTATCTAGCTATCTGTTATCTATCTCACTCTGTCCATTATCTAAATATCTTCATTATAACTAGCTATCTATCTTCATTATTTGTCTATCTACCTATTTCCTATCGTTTTTTTTTAATTCATAACATGATTATTTATCGTGATTACGACTCCAATGTAATAAATTCTAACCATGGAATATTAGTGTTTGAACTTTGGTAATATATATATATATATATATATATATATATATATATATATAAACATATATATTTAAATTTTATACAATTTTTCTTGGTCATTTAAAATAAATATATTTATCCAAATTTTTTTTATGATTTATATTCGGACATTTAGTTTTTTATTTATATAATATATCATCTGAAAAAAATAAAAATCATCACATCGCATGAGAGATTACGAGAGGTAAATCAAAGCACGTTGTCTGTCCAAATTTAATGAAATGTGGATGAAAGTATTGCGATAACAAAATATACACATAAACACAAATATTTATATATATATATATATATATATATATATATATATATATATATATATATATATATATATATATATATATATAGATATATATATATATATATATATATATAACTATACTCGTTTCGAAAAAACCATCGAATTTTTGATTTGCTAATAATCAAATCAATCTCGAGGGAAAAAAAGGTTTTAAAAAAGAAAGAGCTACAAACATGAAAGTCTGTCGAAAAAAAAATCGCACAGATGCAGGTCTGAAGCCCAAAGAAAAAAAAAAAAACCCGATACGAGTAAACAACTAACTAACAAAAAGAGCTCAATACAACCGTAGAGCAGACCTAGATAAACCTAGTGAGCCAAAAAACAAACCTAAATTTCACCTAAGCGGATAGTCAAAAGAAATTTGGCTGACGATTAACCTATATATATTTGTTTATAGGTGTATATATATATATATATATATATATATATATATATATATATATATATATATATTCATATATTTTATAATATACAAACCGTGTGAATAGTTCCGAATGATTATACAATATTTTGAAATTTAAAAAAAAAACGGCTTTAAATGCCTACCATTTAAATATAGTTTTTTAGGTGTTCTATATTTAAAATAAAAGTGCTGTAATATCAATATAAAACATAATGTTAAATATAAGTCCCAAAAAAGTTAACAAGAAGAAATTTAAAAAAACTTTCATGCTATATGCAATCGTCAAAAATTATATATATATATATATATATATATATATTAAACAAATTTCATCAGTCTAAATTTATTTTTTTGTGATTTGATTTAAATTGTTTTTGAGATGATTCATATAAAATTTTGAAATTATTTGTTTTATTAATTTAATTTATAATCTAACCGTTTCATTTTAATGCTTTTCCCTTTCTGTTTTGTTTTCCATTTTCTTTTCGTTAAAATGCCGCAAAAAATTATTTAAATAATCCAAACCGATATTATCGAGGTCACCTTTCTGACAAATTTTGACAATTAAATTCGCAAGTTTATATATTTCATTTTAAGATAATATATATATATATATATATATATATATATATATATATATATATATTGTTCAATTCAAACACGTAAGAATGCAAATATAAACAAAATTAAAAAAAAACAAAAAAATATAACGCCAATTAAAAAAATAAAACTTTAATAATTTTAAAACGTGCATAAATTATTTTTGAAACTCAATAACAATAATAAATAAAAAAACATGACTATATTAATAAATAATTAATAACTATATTAATCCTATTTCATATATATATATATTTATATATATATATATATATATGTGTGTTGTGTGTCTGTGTGTGTGTTGTGTATGGAAGTTAAATATAGATTATATAAAAAATTAAATTTTCTAAAATATCACCATTCCTGTGTCGTTCGTGTTATTATGTGTAAAAGAAGATTGACCTGAGAAATTTCATCCGTTGAATTCCTCAAGGATCAAATGCGTCACAAGAAAACTTTTTCGATTTTGTCTTACATTTTCCCCCAATATATATATATATATATATACTTATGTTTTTATTATAAAATATTAAGCATCGCTATACAAAAAAATTTGTTTTGGAGCTTAAAAATTGTTCCTTCATAAAATTTTGAAAAGTTGTTCCATTTTGTTAAACATTTAAAATTTTGTTTTTTCACCGCTTTAAACAAGTCAAATGATCTAAATTTACAGTTTTTTTGGGGGTGGGGTTCTTGATTTCTTGTAAATCATTTTCATCAATAAGTTAAATTTCTTCATCGCCTGATGATGGAACTATTTTAAAGTTCCTTAGAAATTTTTGTCCAAAATGTAAAATATTTTATTAAAAAAAATAATTTTATATTTTTAATATTTCTAATGAAATTTTTGTTTTTTTTTTTTTAAAAAATGATAAATGCTTCTTAATGGTGACTTTAATCTGTCTTGTTCTTTTCTCTTTATTTGTAATATATATATTTATATATATATATATATATATATATATATATATATATATATAAATATATATTCAATATTAAAATATATTTTCTTATTCTAAATAACTCGTTAGGTAAAATACTCAAAGTTCTTTAGTATTTTTATTATCATCTTTAAAAAATAGTAACAAACTAATAAAAATAAAAATTGTTATAAATATAATTATTTATTTAAAAATATGATTCCAATGACATGGAATCATATTTTTTTAAATAAAATATATATATATATATATATATATATATATATATATATATATATATAATTTATGTAAATTTAATTATTTATTTAAAAATATCATCAAATAATTCATATTTTAAATAAATAATATATATATTTTTTTTAAAAATATGATCCCAATGCTATATTTTATATATATATATATATATATATATATATATATATATATATATATATAAATAATTATTTATTTAAAAATATGATTCCAACAATTTAATAAGAGTTCTCATGTTTCAAAAATAAATTCAGGACATTTCAATATAATTATTTGAATTAAATTGAATTAAAAAATACCAAGCTCTGTTCCATCTTCAAGTCAATTTTTTTTAAATAATAATAAAAATACTAAAAACTTTGGATTATTTACCTAAAAGTTCTTTCCTATTTTTTATATATTTTTTTACAAACACACATATATATATATATATATATATATATATATATATATATATAATATTTAAATATATAATTTTTTGGTATTATTTGAAACGTTAATGGCTATAATAATTTTTTTAAAAATTAACTAAAATACCTTTTGAGAAATCAAAAATAACGTCTAAAATTAAAATAAAGAACCATATACTTCCAATAGAAACTCTGTTATTTGTTTATGGTTTTCTGTCACAAATTTTTTCCTTTTAATGACTTCTCCATTTACGTATCGAAGCCTTATTGGTTAATTTCCATATATACACCTATCACCAAAACTAATCGAAAACTTGTATATACGTACATATATTACCTGTAAATACCTTTGCTACTTTTGTCCGTGATTTCGAAAGCGATGATTGTCCGATGTTTACGGTCTCTTTGAGAAGACGAAGTACGCATGTCTACGATTACATATGCATGCGGGGTTGTCGCTATCTATAGGTATGGTTTTTATATTATTATTGTATATTATATATATTTGTATGTACATCTGTGTGTGAGTGTGTGTGTGTGTGTATATATATATATATATATATATATATATATATATATATATATATAAACATCAAAAATCTAAGAATATATATTAAGATATATTGTTGACGAGAAAGTGATATCTCGATTGGCTATTTGATCGAGGTGTCCCGTATTCGTTTGCAAAGTGTAAGCTTTCGGGTCACGTGACATGATGCGTTGCACCCGTTTGCTAGGACAAGACAAGAAAGAAAGAAAGAAACGAAAAGATAAGAAAAGAAAAAGAAAAGAAAAGAAAGAAAGAAAAAGGCAAGCCAAGGAATGAAAGAAAGAAAACAATGGACATTAGCGGTAAGACACCTCGTCAGTCAGCCTATCGTTAGCAAATAACTGATCTATTTGTCTATTTCTGGGAACTCCCTTGTCACAGTGTCTATCTCACAAAAAAAAAAGTCTCTTCATTCATCTATCACTCAGTCACTGTCCTTTTGCTTCTTCTTTATATTTATGGAATATCTCCTCATATATATATATATATATATATATATATATATATATATAATCCCAACATTAAGGCATTAAATAGTTATCATAACATTAGTTTGTTGTCAAGTTTTTGAAATTCTCGTATACTTGTATTCTGATTGGTCATTCCAGTTTATGTAACAGCGTTTCCCTTTAGCGAGGAATGGTTCATTGATTTGAATCTTTTAAAACCCTTTATTCTACATTCAACATCATCCTTGATAAGACACCAGAAGTGTTGAAACAAAAAATGAACCATTTTTTAGTGATTTTATAACATTTTTAATGTTATAATTTTCGAATAAATATTTATATTCGCTCTATATATAAATATATAGATATTTTTTCATTTAGTAATTGTTGGTTATTGATATTTATTCCGTATAAATAATTTTATACTTGAAATATATATATAGATATATATATATATATATATATATATATATATATATATATATTATAGATATTTAAATAGCATTTTATCTTAAAATCACATTAGTTGAATGACAGAAAACATAATTCAAAACCTGCGGAGGATATATATATATATATATATATATATATATATATATATTTATGAAGAAATATAATTCTTAAGATGTGCTATATTTATGGGATACAGTGCTCAATATCATAGACAGAGCGTGTAATTTATATAAAAGTGAACATAAAGTCAAATTTAGAGGCGAAGTCTGTTTCATACTATATGCAATCATCAGGCCACGTGTGCTTTATTTTCTCGGCTATTTATATATATATATATATATATGAAACGAGAAATATATATAAAAAAAAATAAATTGACCTAAATTCATCCAAGTAAATAAATAAACTAACCAATCCCGATAAAATTATATATTAGAAAAAACAAAATAAAGATAATCAATCCCAAATAAACACAAATTAAAAAATTGTTTCTGCCAAAATAATAGTTAGAATAAAACTACAAATAAATTTTTACCCCAAAATAAAAAAAAAATATAAATAAATAAATTCTCAAACCAAACAAAACTATTAAATAAGTGATATAAACAATTTTTTTAAATAAACGACTTCGGTAAAATAACCGCCATAATAATACTACCCACAATGCACCACTGACCCGTATATATATAAATAGCCGAGAAAAATAACAGCACACGTGGCCTGACGATTGCATATAGCATGAAACAGACTGTCGCCTCTAAGTGTTGACTTCTATGTTCACTTTTATATATATATATATATATATATATATATATATATATATATATATATAAAAAAATTGTATGACAAAATAGAAAAAAACTTTTTGACTTTCATCCATCTGGAATTCATCGGACAAAATTTGTTATGCTGGTACGACTACACATGCGCACGAACGAGAGATACTGGGAGTTTTAGGATTTTTTTTACCTATCTATATAAATTTTTAAAAAAAAATCTAAAGCATTTCTTTATCTTTCCATCAATTTTGTTAGATGTTTTCTCACACTGTGATAATCGAAGATCTGACATGAATGGTGAAATGTTATAAAATCCAGAGCGAAAATTTATTGTAGATCCCCTTGAGATTAAGGCACTCTCTAGACATTTACGTCATAGTGAATTCTTTCCTCCTTTAATTAGAGAAGCTAAAAGATTCTATAATCCCCAGACCCACCTCGTTCGTGTGTATGTGTTAACTTAACAAACTCAATCTGATGAAGTCCTGAAGGCCGAAAACTAGACAAGAAAGTCTTTCACTTTGTAAAAAAATTTCCCCAATATTGTTCTTGATATACAAAATAAAAATCGTTATCCGGTATTTTTATTTTGTATATCAAGAACAATATTGGGGAAAAAATTTGAAAGTGAAATAAGTTTATAAATATATATATATTTTTTTTTTCTGATGATCGCAAAACGAGAAACCCAGAGCCATGTTCTCAGATCTGTATATATACGCTAAAATTCACTTTCATCCCTGCCGTGCTTAGTGGTAGAATCTCCGACTGACGCTAATTCAGTCGTGTTTCGATCCTAGCTAGAGACAACCGGATGTCTAGCCACACTGATGAGCTGTGAAACAACAAAACAGTCTGTCTGTCTGTCATGACGTTATATATATATATATATATATATATATATATATATATATATATATATATATATATAAACAGTTATTTGACCATTGCTAACCAGATGATTCCTCTGTAGCTAAATCGTATAGCACGTCAGGCTAAATGACGGTTCCGTATAGAATACAGGTTCGATTCCTGTCAGAGGACACATATTTTCTATGAAAATTTCTCGGACATTCAGGCCGGTAAATGTTGTTAATACTGTTTATTATAAAGAAAGCATTTGTATCTATAAATATAATGTATAAGCTATATATATATATATATATTATATGAAGTCATATAGTTTTAAGATGTGTTATATTTATGCGATAAAGTGCTCAATATCAGAGATAATGCGTATGTAATATATGTTATAAAATTTTTGAAGTCAACATTTTGAAAAAATACAGGCTGTTTCATTCTTCCGGTCGCCGATTGCGCCTAACATGAAACAGCCTGTCGATTCTGTGTGTTGACTTCAATGTTCAAAATTTTTATATATTATATATATATATATATATATATATATATATATATATATATAATATATAAACTTCACAATAACTAAAAAGTTTAAAATTAATTTTAAAAATCTTCTCGAAGCTTTTATTTTACTTTTAATTTCAAGCTAATAGATTAAATTTAATACTTGCAGTAAGCAAAATACTTTACTGGGTTTCAAAACTAATTTAAATTGACTGGAATGAAATTTTATTTTGAAATCGTTATAAGTCACGTGCCATTTTTAGCCATCTTTCAGTATAAAGTATTTCTCTTTATCAAAAAAATTTTAAAATATATTTTTCTGGAACTTATTTGAGAAATATTAGCTGATTTAATGTTTAATTAATCTGATTTGAAGCAAACATTACTTACTTTTAGTTTAAGATACCGCAGAATTGCATTTTTAACATTTTGGTAGGCGTTTACGTAAGGTATTGACAGGTTAACGATTTGACTGATAAACGGAAGATTATCTAATTATTTTCTACGGGAGACATATCTCTAATAATTACTTGAAGAATATAACGTCAGCTCCTTTTTCTATAATATTCATCTACCCAGTAATCTTAAACATTTAGGAAAATATTATCCGTAATCTAATGTTTTATCAAATTTTAGATAATTTGACTTTAATTTACTAGAGATACCGCTCTCGTTTTCTGATAATGTCGTGTATGGACATCCGTATTTACAAAATTCGGCACAGTTACACACACACGCACACACACAAAATACAATTTTTTTAAAATGTTGGTGTGGGATGAATGTTAGTAAGCTTTTCCATTTATGCTTAGTAAATATAGTTTTTACATAACCGGTACAATTTAAAAATAAGATTAAAACAATTCTTGTAAAAATTCATTATTCATCGAATTTTTTTTTTTTAAGACAGTAATTTCCATAAGATATCTTATTTGAAAAACAATTAAAAGCTTTTCTAATTCAATAAGATCTTAGTTTTATTGCATGAGTTATTTTACAATTCAGATCAGATCCTGTTAAAAGAAAATAAATTGAGATTTAACATCTCCAAGGAGTCCTGTTTATAACTAATATTGTTGTAATTTTGGACAAATCCAATATCAATTTTGGTTTGTTGTAACCTTAAAAAGGTTACTGAATCGCAAAAGGTTGTTACGAATGAATGATAATACTTAAAGACATGAACAATGATATAAGATTCGCCATAAATAGAAAAGAAGAATCAAATATTCTAGAAGTGAGTCAAGTGAATTTTTGATGAATCTCCTATTTTTGATATCTACCAACCGTCCCACGCGGTCGGATATGGCACAAGGCCGAATTTAATATGGGGTATCCGAAATTTTCAACTCGGTCAAAAAATTCCCCGTAGACCCCCGCATAAAACAAAAAATTCGAGTGGAGGTTTCTCGAAATTTAGTTCTGCCCTTCGACATATGCTCGTCAGGAAATTCATCTCTGACTGGAGGAAAGAGTTAGACTTGCACTATTGCAGACAAAATCTCCTATGCAGAATAGTTACCAACCGTCGCAAACGGTCAGATGTATTGCAAGGCCGAATTTAATGTGATGTATCCGAGCTCGTAAACGGTCAAAAATGTTTAAACGCTTATAAAAAATTCGGTTGCTTTTCATGAGACGAGATCTGCTCTTCGACGTAGCAAAAACAAATTTTTATTGTTTTTCCCATCGACATGGAAATTTTGGGGATCCTTCTGCCCGGATACAAAGATCTTCATCAAATAAAATGGAGACGGATCTCTAACTGCAGACCAACATACAGTATTTACTACCGTATTTATGTGAATGTGGACATACCCATTATTGTCTGTAGGTGTGCTACGATAAATAGATAATGAAGACCTTGAGATAGATAGATAGATAGATAGATAGATTGATAGATAGATAGTGAAGACCTTGAGATAGAGAGATATATAGTGAAGAACTTGAGATAGATAGAGAGATAGTGAAGAACTTGAGATAGACAGTAAAGACCTTAGATAGATAGATAGATAGATAGATAGATAGATAAAGTGAAGACCTTAAGCAGATAGGTAGTAAAGAGCTTGAGATAGATAGTGTTGTAACTTAGGAAAGGTTACTGAACCGTATAATCACACGAAGGTTGGTAATGAACAATAATACTTCGGACAAGAACAACACATATAAGATTCGCCAGCGGCGCGTAGAAGCAGTCAACTGCTAGAAGTGAGTCAAGTGAATTCCACAATGAATTTCCAACTGCAGGATATTTACCAACTGCCCCACGCGGTCAGATGTGGTACAAGGCAGAATTTAATGTGAGATATCCGAGCCCGTAGGCTCGGCCAAAAATTCCCCTTAGACCTCGTATAAAACGGGGTCGAGTAGCTGTTTCCCGAGGTGAGACTCTACACCTTCGACATAGCTTCGTCTGGGGAACCTCTCTACCTGGAGGCAGAGATTTTGACCAGCACATTTGGAGACGAATCTCCGACTGCAGACCAACATACAGTATTGACTACCATTTTTATGTGAATGGGGACATACCCATTATCGTCCGTATGTATGCTACAACAAATATAAACCTTAAGCAGTACAAAAATTATTTTCTGAAAATTTCATGAAATTAATTAAGGGGGGGTGACAGATGTAAAAGTATGTTTTTACCAGTGTTGTCTTAAAATGTAACATCTCTATAATAACTTCATTCATTTTTTTTTTTATAATTCCTGAAAGTTTCTTCAAAATCCGACATATATTTGATTTTTGCAAGAATTTCCAAATCAATGTGTTTTTTACCGCCCACCCGACCAAAAAAACACGCTAAAAAAATACTATTCTAATCTTTGATCCCCGGCTGACGCAAGAAAACCAAAATTGTTAACGAAATTTCGAATGTTCTAAAAAAAGATCCCAAAATATAATTTAATAATCAAGAAATTCTTTGGTCTTTTCTCTAAATAGTAACATAAAGATTTAGACGATAATATTCTGTTTTTATTAGATTTTTTTAATTTTAATCATGCTACGGTCATTTTTAGTATTTTCAAAAATGACTCTCTCTCTCTCTCTCTATATATATATATATATATATATATATATATATATATATATATATATATATATCATCAAGAGTCGAATGTGTTCAGATCAACACATATTTCTTTCTTTTGATTTTTTTCCCAATACGCATACAAGGCACACAGACAATTGGTTGGTTACACACACAGACACACATTTCACACACAGGACACACACATAAATATATATATATATATATATATATATGTTGATATGTGTGTGAAAATTGATGCAAATCTTGGAGGCAGAAAACAAGTGTGTGATAAAAGAAAAAATTATGATAAATGCATTAATTGAAAACATTAAAACCATGTAAATATAAATATAAATAAAAAATATTGAATGATTTCCAAAGATTTTCAAATGTGTATAATGTGTTTGGTTTTTTTACGCTTGAACACAAAATTCACACACACACACACACACACACACACACACACACACACACACATGGATATATCACATATATATATATATATATATATATATATATATATATATAAAATATTTTATCTAATTCAATTTATAATTACATGAATCATTCATAAAAAAAAAAAACAGATATAAATTAATGATTTAAATGGCTAGAATACATTTCAAACAATTTCAATAAATACACAACCCCAATATTCTGTATATGAATGATATGATCCCTTGTTTATAAATTCCAGTTTCATAAGGTCTTTTTAGTTTTTTAAAGTTTTCGTCTGTTCCTACAGGCATCATCAAGTATGGAAATAGATTTGTTTTTTTTTTTTTACTTCTCGGTAATAACAGGACAACGAAAGAATAGATGGAATTGAAAAAAATATGCTTTTAAAATGTGTTATTGTTTTTTATACGTAAAACACAACGACTGAGGTTGAATTTTTAAATTTTATGATTGTGCGTTTTGTATGAATAATTCATGTAATTAAAATTAAACTGCACCTTTTCAATAATCGAAATTAAATATAAATGATCCAACATTTGCAACTTTCGGATAATAACTGTGACATTCAATATTTATTTAACAATTTAGTTCATGCCACATTGACTGAAAAACCTACCAGTGCAAAAAAAAATGTTCTCCTATTACCATATTAGTACAAAAATAGTAATTATAAAAATTATTTCGTTTATAGTAAACATTAGTTTGTTTATTTATTATTAGAATAAAAAATCAAGAAGGTTAATTTCCAATTGATTCAACTTTATAAAATGGTAAACAATAAAATTATCTTTATAGATAGTTCTCATATTCTAATAATTCAGTAAATCTTTAGAGATTTATGTATAAAACATGTTTTCCCATGTATTTCTTTACAAATTGGTAAATGATAAATATAGCATTGCATTAGTTTTAATTTTATTATTTTTAGGATGTAAATATAAAATTAATCTTGTAAATAAAAAAAAAAATAATAAATAGAGTTTAATATTTTCGTTGTGAATTCCCAAGAACAAAAAAATGTATAAATTCATTTGAATCATATGCTTAGGTTTTATTCCAATTTTAATCATTGCTTTTTAAAATAATAAACATTGCCGAAGAGTGAAGTTAGTTAAAATAATAGCAGCATCAATTGAAAACCATATTTGAACACTATGTCTTATTGCGGGCACTTAAGTCCATGTTTACCGATAGATAGCTGTTGAGTTCTCAGTTCGGTATGAATGTTGATGATACAACTATTTACTCATGTCTTTATAGTAAATGTGATCGGTTCAATGATGATAAATTGGCAACTGATCTAAAAAAAAAAAAAAAACTGTTGTTAACTGGGGCAAGAACCGGCTTGTTAATTTGAACGACTCCAAAAGCTGGTCACTTTTAATCGTCTGAGAGACTTTTTTTGCCTTCCAAAAGTATGGCTGATGATAAGCTCCGGGAGAATGACTTATTACGCCTTCTCGGACTAACATTTTCGACTGACATGAAGTAGAAAGAGTATATTGAATCAATTGCTAGTTTAGCTGCTAGGAAAGTTGGCTCACTGTGTCGTACTAGGCAATTTTTCTCTCCATAGTCTGTCTTATATATTTATAAGTCTGCTATTCACGCACACATTGCATACTGATGCCACGTCTAATCTGGTTCTTCTGCTATGTAAAGGGTGTTCCAATAACTTGGACCGATATTAAATGTAAATTAAATTTAAGCGTCTAAGGATTTTTTCTTTTTCTTTCAGATTTAACAACTTATTACATTGACAATTTTTTTTTTTTAATATTAACAATCAAACAACGTATGAAGTTATCGAAGCCTATTACGAAAATGGACGTTCAAACAGAAATGTAAATGAGAAGTTCCCAGGTCGTATCATCTCTCAAAACAGCGAAATAAATTTTCACTCACCAAGATCGTTTACTTGACGCCTTTAGATTTCTTCCTTTGGGGTCATCTCAAAAAATTTCAGTCTATAATCAGAACAAGCCAACAACAATTCAACAGCTGAAGGATGAGTTAATAAGTCATATTGATGAGATCGAAGGCAACTATGTACAGACGTCATCAAAAATGTTGACCATCCATGGAGGTATGTATAATAGTTTGAATTCTTGACGGATATTTGGGCGATATTATTTTTCACATATAATGCCATGATTTAATCAACTCGATCCAGTATTTTTTTAAATAAATTTTTTGACCAATAACACTGATTTATTTACTGCTGACTTTGATCTGTCTCCGTAATAAAACACCCAATTTATATATATATATATATATATATATATATATATATATATATATATATATATAATTGGTATAATATAATTGAATTCAATAACCAACAATTAAATTCTATAAAAAGTGCTCAATGCAAAATATTTAAATATATAATTATTATTTATAAAATAAAACTCAATAAAGAAATTAATTATAAAATATTTTTTTTTTCTCAATAATTTTGTAGTTTTTAAACTTAATAGTGATTAAATTTGGATTTTAAAATTGCCAGTTTTTAATTTTAATATTAAATTTTATCATATAATTTTATAATTATTGGTTAGTATAAATTTTTTTTAATATTACCCGTATTTTAAAGATCTGAATAGATATTATAACATGATTTCGTTGTCAAGCTTTTGAATCTTTCTATACTTGGTTTTTTTGATTGGTTATTCTAGCTTTTGTAACAATGTTTCCCCCTAGTGTAGGATCGTTAATTAATCTGAAACTTTTAAAACCATTTATTTTATCTTCAACATCATCACTTGTTAAGACACCGAGGTGTTGAAACAAAATAATATTTTTTTTATAAATTATAATTATATATATATATATATATATATATATATATATATATATATATATATATATATATATAATCATCTTAATAAAATACCCTTTTTTTTAATGTGTCTAGAAAAAAATATATTAAGAATCTAAAAGTTATTGGTCCTGACCTGGTTTCTCGACTGCATTCATTTCTCTCACCGTAATTTCCCTATATTTTCTATGAATATATTTCTATATATATTTTCATTCCGGTTTGTACAAGAAATTCTGAACCTTTTATTTTTTCCGGTTTTTTTTCATTTTATATTTATG
Organism: Acanthosepion pharaonis; assembly: GCA_903632075.3. Taxonomy (NCBI): domain Eukaryota; kingdom Metazoa; phylum Mollusca; class Cephalopoda; order Sepiida; family Sepiidae; genus Acanthosepion; species Acanthosepion pharaonis. The sequence continues at coordinate 721,671 of CAHIKZ030001414.1, read as the reverse complement.
ACTTTAAATTAGTAATATATATAACAAACAATCCTCCGCACTAATTTGCGGTTTTTCTTCCTCTTTTTTGAATTGCATTTAAATTTAAAATAAACATTTTTAAAACTTTATAATTTTTTTTCCTAATATCTTTTAAATTTATTGTTCTAACTCCTTAAAAATTGTTTTTATTTTCATCTTCTATATTATAATATATATTTGTGTCTATATCTTTTTATTAAATTTGTTGATTGTTTGTATATGTGATGTATTGTGTTATTAATTTATCTTCAGATGGAATTTCAAATGCCTTTTTTTAAGGGAAGTTTCCAACAGTCAGCTCTGACAGTCGGACCGAACATTCTTGCTGTAACACTTAGTTTTGTATATGTTTTGTATTACTGTTTCTGTTAATATATTTGTTTAACTCAATAATGTTTTGTCTTTTATTCTCATACTTCTATAGGAATCATTGAAATGATTTTATCTATAAAATGCATTGCCAATGAATTTTTTTCAATCATTGGAAATGGCTTTACTCAATTGGAATGCATTTAAAATGAAATTTCATAGTGATTGTGTTTTTGTACTATGGAATAATTTGATTTTTTATATAGGAATGCATTAACAATTTTTTACAGAATGGTATATTTTTTACCTTTTACAAATGATTTTTAAAAATCAACAAATCATTTTTTTGTTTTAGAATACATTTCAATGACCGGAATGTTCTTAAAATGATTTTTACTATAAGAATGTATAGAAAAAACACTTTTTACTATATAGATTTCATGTCCTTTTTATATATGTTTTATTATATTAATAATGATTTTTTTCTGATAATATAGGAAATATTTAATATGGAATTCATTATAATGACTTTTTGCTTTATTTCTGCATTGAAATGCCCATATATAAAGCATTGCCAATGATTTTTACAACTATTGAAATAGTTTTTTTATTAGAATGCATGATTTTTACTATAAAAATAATGCATTTTTACAATATTTTTGCATTGGAATGAAGAATATAAAATGCATTGGATTTTTACTTAGAATTTGTGGAATGATTTTTAAAAAGGAATGCATTTTATGAATTTTACTAATAATGCATTGGAAATGATTTTTACTATAGGAATGCATTGGAAATGATTTTTAATATAAGAATGCATTGTTCAATGATTTTTATAAAAATATTATTTTATATATGCATTGAAATAATTTTATATATATATATATGAATTTAATTGAAATGCAAATGATTTTTAAACAATAAATATCATTGAAATGAATAGGAATATATTGGAAATATTTTAATAAAAAAAACAACATTGAAATAATTTTTAATATTTTTTTTGGAAATGAAATAAAAATATCCATGAATTAAATTTTTTATATAATGAATTTAAAATGATTTTTATAATGCATAAATGATTTTTATATTTTTTTAATATATATATATATACAAATATTTTTATATGTATTTAAATTAAATTTATATCCAATTTTGCTTGAAAAATTGATTTTATTTTTATATTTTTGGAAATGCATATTACATATATTCATTTTTTTTTATATAATATATTTTAAATTTTAAAAAATAATAATGATTTTATTCATATATAGGGTATATATATATGAAAATTTGATTTTTATAAATAAATATATGCATTATATTTTTATATATATATGATTTTTATTTTTACTATCTGATATAAAATGATTAATATAAAATTTTAATGAATTTTTTTGTTGGAAATGACCTTAATATTTTTGTTTTTAACACAATGAATGAAATAAAAGGAAATTGTGCAAATTTTAATATAAATGCAAAAATATCAACATTTTTTTAATGCATTGAATAAATTTTTTGCATTGATTTTCCATAAATAAGAATATTTTACTATAAATTTTGGATAAATTTTTTACATGACTTTTATTTTTTTTTACAATTGAATGCATTGAAATTGTTCTACTAGGAATACATTTAAAAATTTTTAATAATTATTGAAAAAAATTAAAAATGAATATATTTTTATTATTAAAATCTGGTATTTTTATTATATGAATGCAATATATATATTTTATTTTGACCATTAATATTTATATATATATGTCATTTTATATATAATATGATATATTATATTTAATTGGAAATATTTTTATTTGCCTTTCGTGAAGCCATGGTCTAAGATGAATATTAAGGGAAACTGATTTTTTGAAATTGTATAATAAGGAAAGGATAAAAGAAATTTAATCTTTAAAATTTGAAAGTTAAAATATTCTAAACGAAAAGCAGCAAAAGGTGAAACCTTTTTTCGAAATATTGAAAGTCACCAAAATAAAAATCATAACAATTATGGAATATTTGTCAAATAAAAATATTCCTTTATTAGGTTATATTATTATCATTTGAAAAAGATTTGATCAAATTAAAAGAATCATTCCTTTTGAAAAAAAAATCTCCAGAATATGGAGGAGTAAAATTTTTAATGTGCAAGGCAACTATAGAAATTCAGAGAGAGACTGAGAGACATAGTATGAGAAAAAAAATGATTCGAGCTACAAAGAACAGGATGTTTTGGTGGCCATGATCAAATCTGATCTGAAGAGTAACATTATTTAAACGAGTTTGATATTAGTCATTACAAGTAATTGTTTTGTTTTTAATTTTTCACAGTTTCCAGAGAATATACAAATGTTACTTTGTGTCATGTTTTGAATTTAAATGTACGTAGAAGAAAATTTTTTCTTTTTATGTTTAACCCATTTTTAGAAATTGACTGTGCCTAATATTTTTGATTTAAATAAATATATATATATATATATATATATATATATATATTATTTTTTTTTTTTAAATATATATATATATATATTTACATCATTATATTATATATATATTTACTTGAATTGATTAGAAATTTTATATGTATATATATAAAATAAATTTCAATATTATATATAGATATTTTTTATTAAAAACATATATATATATTACTTGATTATTGTATGTATATATATATATATTTAATTTTATATAATATATATATATATATATATATACAATATATATATATATATATATATATATATATATTGCAATATTTTTTTGCTTTAACATATATATTAAACTCATTATATTATGTATATATATATAATTTTTTAAATATTATATATATATATAACCATTTTTAAAAAAATATATATTAATATATTATATGTATATATATATAAAATATATTTTTATATTATATATATATATATATATATATATATATATATATATATATATATATAAATATATAAAAGATAACTCTAATAAACGTTTATGATTATAATTTATTAAAAACGCTATACAAAAATATGATAAAATGAAAATTTTTAGGACCAAAGAGAATTGAACTTTATGTTTGAATATATATGGTGCTCAGTTTGCTAAATGTTTTCAACAGAAAAGTTTGCGACTCAGTAACACTACACACGTATATATATATATATATATATATATATATATATATATATATATATATATATTTATTTAAATTAATAATATTTATTATATATATATATGTTTTTTATAATATATATATAGGGTCATTCAATAAATTCAATAAATAAATTTTCAATTTTTTCGGTATAAGGACTTCTAATACAGATAGAAGCTTACTTTTTTTTTTTTTTTTTTTTTTTTACTTCTTTTTTTTTGATATGGATTTAATTTCTTTTGCAGATTAAAAAAAAAAACTTTTGAGAGTTTTGGCGATTAACAAAGATGGCCGACCAAGAAGCATGCTCCAGGATTGAACAGCGGTCAGTTATCAAGTTTTTGGTTGCTGAAGGGTGCAAACCAGTTGAAATTCATAGGAGAATGTCAACTGTGTATGGTGCCACATGTTTCAGCCAAAAAATGTCTACAAGTGGGCTAAATTGTTTAAAGAAGGACGGAGCAGTGTTGAGGATGAAGACAGGCCTGGGAGACCCACAGAAGTGAGGTCCCCTGATGTGATCGAATCAGTCAATGACCTCATTCAGTCTGACAGAAGAACTACTGTGAACTGCTGAGGCAGGTCAAGAAAGACATAAAGAACAAACGCAGGGGTCATCAGTCAGAAGGAGTCATCTTGCATCATGACAACGCAAGGCCTCACACAGCAGCCCAAACGGTGCAGACCATCAACGAGCTGGGCTGGGAACTGCTCCCTCATCCCCCTTACAGCCCAGACCTTGCCCCTTCAGACTTTCACCTGTTTGGTCCCTTGAAAGCGTTCACGAGAGGCAAATAAAAGTTTAAAAGTGACGATGAAGTCAAAAGTGTTGTGAGCGACTGGCTGAGACATCAGTCCAAAGATTTTTACGCTGAGGGAATACGGAAGCTTGTGCACAGATGGGAAAAAGTGTGTGACAGTTAATGGGAGACTACGTTGAAAAAAAAAAAAAAAAAAGAACTTCTATCTGTATTAGAAGTCCTTATACCGAAAAATTCACCTTATTTATTGAATGACCCTCATATATTTCTTCATTATATATATATATATATATATATATATATATATATATATATAAATAAATGACTCCTGCTGTATGGAAATAATAATTTTCCATAATATTGATAATTTTTTATGTTTGGATTATATAATTTAATATTCAATTATATCAGACCTACAAATTTAAAAAAGAAATGAGATTTATTTATAATATATTTTATTTTTTTTTTAATTAAAAAATGTTTTTTTGTAATTATTGGCTCCCAAAAAAATAAATAAATTAATTGGATGTTTTATTGTGTTTGATTTTATTTTAAATTCCTTAAAAAAAAATGTCCTTTACATTGAGTTTGGACCAAATAATAACAATCCTCTTACTTTTTCAATATTTATTTGTTTATATATATATATATATATATATATATATATATATATATATATATATATATTATAAATATTTATATATATATATTATAAATATATTTATTGTATTTATGTGTTATTTTAAGCAATTTTATGTGCATATATATATAATATATATATTTATAAAATATTAAAAATATATTATAAATATATTGATAACATTTATATATAAGCATGAATAAAATATTTATATATATATATATATATATTATATTAAATAACTTGTATTTTATTTAAATTTAATATTTATTCAATCCTTGAAAAATAAATTTTTTTTTAGAATGAAATTTGGTTTTAAAAAAAATTTTATTTTTACAAAATTTGGTGTCCCATTTAAATATAAAAAGTTCAGGAATGAATTGAAAAATTGAACATTAAAATTTCCAATTCGATAAAACATTGATTATTCTGCAAATGCTTTTTTGAAAATTGTTTATTCGAAATTAAGCAATTGTGGAAATCACAGCATTTTTTCCAACTTCTTTTTTTAAACAAGCAACAAATGTCTTTACTCTATTCTTTCAGGCAATTAAACAACCCGGATGAAAAACGCTGAATTTACAATTTTGAATATTTTAAATTTAAATATTTATCCCCCCTAAAATATAATCAATATAAAAAATTTTTTTTTTTTTTTTTGTTTTGAATTTTAATTTCGCCAGATTAAAAAAATTATAATTGAATATCAAATATCTATAATTACGATAATCAATATGTAAATTTTTAAACTTTAACAGATTTTAGAAGCCGTTCTCGCTATTTTCAATTACTGAGTAAAAAATTAAATAATTTTTTTTTGCTCCATACTATTTTCCTTCTTTTTCACATTAAACCACGTTAATTTCTCTATTAGCTAATACATTTTCCATATTGGGAAAACACTTTATTAATGTGCAAATTAATTGAAACAAAACGAATAATTTCGTTATTATTTACTTTTTTTTTTTATTTTTCCAATGAAACATGACCCAGTGCACATGTTAGTACTTAAAATGTCCATTCCACGAAGTCGTTCCTTGCAGATAGACTACAGATTCTCGATTAAATCAGGAGAGTTTCCGGGCCAGTCTAGTACTTTGATTTCATCACTGGTAAGGCTTGCCAGTGTCTTCGTGCAGCGTTACATATTTTCGTACGCTTCCTTAGAGTAACGTCCATCGCAGACAATAGCCGTAGGACAACTAATCGACAGTCGAGACAATAGTGTCTGGGCGTGATAAAAATCTGATGCAATCACGGATGACGCAATATTTTTCAAGGCCAAACAAATTTCATCATACACCCCGAAAATAGATTCATATTACTGCACACCACTGCAAATGACCTAATCTGAGAAAAAAATAGAAATCGATTACACCCTGTCACTCCAGTGGGTCTAAAACTGACCGTATGGTGAAAAAAGGAAACTAAAGCAGTTGTTTCAATTAATTTGCACAAGGGGTATATCTGCTATCTATCTCAAATCTATTCATATGAAATCATTTCAATCTATTCATTTATCTATCTAATCATATCTATCCTTTCGAAACCTAAAGGAAAGTTTTTCTATATGCCAAATGTTTCTATTATTGAGAATCTATCTATTTATCAATTTATCTAAAAATATCACACCATATATCTATCTAGCTAATTTATTTATATCTAAATAGTATCTATAAATTGGAATCTATCTATCTATCTTTCTCAGTGGAAGCCAACGTTAAATTATCATTTCTATATATATATATATATATATTTCGTCTATGATATCAAACACATCTATGTTATTAAATATTTCTATCTTTTTAAAAAATTATAAGATCAATCATTCAAATGTTCATGAAATGTTATCATCTATTTATCAAAATTCATCTATATATTTTATTTATATATTATTATTAAAGATAAAAATGCCATTTTTTAAAATATAAAATATCTTTCTATCTATCTATCTAACTACAAATCCACATTTGATATCTATTTATTTATATATATTTATATATATATAAATCCATTGCTATCTGAATATTATTAATTATTTCTATCTATCTATATAATCTAAATTATCTATTTATGATAATTGATATAAAATATCTTATTGATATCTATCTTGTTTTCATTATTGCAATCTATATCTAAATCACATTTTCAAATTTAATTTCTAATATTTATTTTTCAATCTAATTTAGATTCATTATTTTTATCTTTATAATATTATCTATCTTCTATCAAACTCTAACCCAGAAAAAACATTGTTTAACTTTCTAACAAAGATCTATTCCATTGACTTTTTAAGGATTTTTATTAAATTTATCTATTAATCTATCCATTTTATTAAATAATACACAAAGACAGGATAAATTTTTATTTTTATTGATATAATTAAATCTATATAGATCTATCCCTATCTATCTATATGGTTCATAAATTTATCTAAAAAAATTTTCTATTCTAAATTAAATTTATATTCATTTTAAAGAATATATCTATTATTTTAATATAAATAATTCTATCTATAATCTATCTATGAATTTTATAAATAAATTTCATATATTAAAATTTATAAAAAAACTTTTAAAATAAAAATTTGAAATTTAAAATATAAGAAAAAATATGTATGATGAAAAGAAAGGAAAAAAAAAAAACAAAATTTCTTTGAATATAATTTTGAAAATTTATATATCAAACCATAATTTGTTGTTTTTAAAAAATATTTAAATTTTATTAACTTTGGATATTTTTTAAAACCCGTTTCAAAATCGAAAAATTTGAAAAGTTAAAATTTGAGGAAAAAATAGCGGACATTTTTTTTTTTTATTTTAATTATTTCTTATTTAAAAAGTTATTTTTAATTAAATTTTTATTTTTTTTTTTTTTAGGATATCCAAATATTAAAAAACCAATTTTGAACCTTACCTTCCATTTTCAAACAAAATAATTTTTGGATTTTTTTAAAAATCTTTAATCATCTTTGTTTCAACGCCAACTGAAGATGGGTTTAAGTCCCATAAAAATTTATTGAAATGTTTATTATTTATTTGAAAGAAATCATTACCTCAATTCATTGCCCAGTAATTTTGACCCCATTTTTTTTTTTTTCCAAATTTTGATTTCAACGATTACCTTATTAACAGGTTTTTTTTTAAAACATGTTCACCAAATTATATAATCATAGAGATTTTTTTTACTTTTTTTCAACAAAATAAAATTATATTCAAAATTTTCATTTTTTGTTGAATTAAAATTGCATTTTTGTTTAATTCAATACAATCCTGAGGCGGAAAACATAAAAAGTTGAATACATATTGACATATTTACATATATACACATAATTAATATATACATATATGAGACGATAAACATAGAAAAAAAATATTAATTTGAAACAGAAGGTTAAACCTGGCACATAAATACAAATCCAAAATTAATTTTAATATATTGAAAAAATTTTTGAGGCGAAAGATAGTTTAAAATTGAAATGACAACCAAAATTGAATTGAAAATTTGCCTAAAATATTTCTAAATTTGAAAAAGATCATCAAGAAACGGCTTCAAATTTTTATAAATAAATTATATATTTTATTGGTGTAAATAATACATAATTTTATCTTTTTATATATATTTTTATATATTTAATATATTATATCAATATATATATATATATATATATATATATATATTATTATTATTTTTGAATTTATATGATAGATAGATAAATCCTATAGAATGGATAGAATTTGAAAGATAGAATTATTATTAAATTTCTATTTTATAATTATTAAAATATATATATATATATTTAAATATGTCAGAGAGATATATATATAAATATTTATACTGATTAGATAAATGGGTTTAAAAAGATTCATATTAAAATAGATAAATTATTTCAGAATGATATATATAACGGCTTTTAAGAAATTGAAAAATATATATTTATATATATTTATAATTATATACAAATCAAAAAAATTTTTTTTGATAGATAATGTCTTTAATATATTGAAGAATTTATTGAATAAATTTTAAAAAAATTTATTTATAATGTTTAAATATTTTCAATTACTTATATAATATATATTTATATTTATTTTTGAGATTAAAAAACCATATATAATATATATATAATAATTTATTTATATATATTAAAAATAAAAAAAACATTTTATTTTTTTTTAAATTTTTTATTTAATTCAAACATCATAAATTTATAAATTTTTAATAAATATATATATATATATATATATATTTAAAAATAGATATAGAGATAAAATAGAAAGATTTTTAATATTTTATTTATATATTAGTTTATATAAATATATGTAAAATTTATTCCATATATAGAATAACAGAGATATGGAATTCATAGATAGATAGATATATATTAATTTGAATTTATAAATATATTATTTAAAGATAAAAAAATTTTATATATATATATATGTTTATAAATATATAATATATATTTTTCTGATAGATATTAGATAAATTTTAATATGCATTTTATAATATATTCAGAAATATAAATATATATATATTTTCTAAATATATATTATAAAATATATATTTTATATGGATATGGATTATGTAAATTTAGATTTGATTTTTAGATAAATAGATAATATTTAGAAAGATATCCATAGATAAAATGAAATAAGATATATATATTGGAAATATGAAATGAAAGAAAATTTTAGATAGATTTTTCAATATTGTTATATATATATAGAAAGATATATATATATATAGATAGATAGATAGAAAGAAGATAAAGAAGAATAGACTGAAGATAGATTCACATAGATAGATAGATAAATATTTAGATAGATAGATAAATAGATAGATAAATAGACAAAAAACAAATTTCCTCGATTATATATATATATATATATATATATATATATATATTTATATATAGATATATATAACTTAAATAGATAGATAGATAGAATATTATATAAATTGATAGATAATGAATTTTTACTTGATAGATAGATATATAAAAATTTTATATATATTATCAGGTATATAAGAAATGAATTTTAATCAAGATTATATAAATATATATATATATATATATATATATATATATATATAAATTAAAGATAATTTTATAGATAGATATTAAGAACAGAGTTTTAGAAAAAAATTTTTTTCTTTGTCCCATTCCAAAAAATTTAAATGAAAAAAGTTAAGATGAGGTAAAAAATTAAAGTTTGTTAATATTCATCATTATATATATATATATATATATATATATATATATATATATATATATAGAGAGAGAGATAGAGAAAAATAAATTATTAAAATAGTATAACCAGATATAGAAAGAAAAATTAGAATAAAACACTTTGAAAAACCTATATTTCATTAAATATATAAATTTATTTATAAATACATACATATAAACACACATTTAAACGGATATATATATATATATATATATATATATATATATATATATATATATATATATATATATATATATTTGAATATATATATATATATATATATATATATAATATATATATATATATATATATATATTCTTTTAAAAAAAAGATCCATTTAAAAGGGATATCCGACATTAGCTGAAAAAAATAAAGTCATCAATTTTTATTTCAATATTCTACTTTTATTTATGTGAATTCGGCTTCTCAAATAGCTAAATAACATCAAACATATCAAGCTAGAAAGACTGCCCACAACTGAAGAAGAAGAAATGAGGTTCTGCTTTTAGTACATTCGAACAAACCTTGAAGAAATCGCAAAAAAACAAAAAAACAAAACAAAACAAAAAAAAAATCACCAGGCACAAGTTTTCACATTAAATAAGCTACACAAATAATTGAATAGAAACATTGAAATCGTTGAGTGATCGTTCTTGATGATAGGACTTTTTAAGCCGCCAGAGGTCGTATCGTTGGAATAATATAATGCTTAACCAAATCGTTTGGAAAAAGTTGTCCTTTTAAAAAATTGCGGTGCTGATAAAAATATATTTATAATACATACACACACAGAGAGAGAGAGAGAGAGAGAGAGACAGAGAGAGAGAGAGAGAGAGAGACACACAGAAGTATAACATAGGTGATAGCCATACACAAATCACGATATCGCTATTATTGATTCTGAGGTCTTTCTCCCTTTGAAATTTCTCTTTTTCTTATCTTATCTTATATATATATATATATATATATATATATATATATATATATATATATATATATATATAAATCATGAAAAAACTAGGTAATCCGTATGGGTAAACCTAAGGAAGATAAAATCCAGAGAGCTCAATGTAGATCCAGAGCAAATATATATATATATATATATATATATGTGTGTGTGTGTGTGTGTGTGTGTGTGTGTGTGTGTATATATATATATATATTTAAATAAAAACAGACCACTTTAAGGTTCCATGTAATAAATATTTATTTGAATACGAAATCAATACTAGATGCTCGATCAATGAATGTCAAATGTTTCCTTATAGGGAAATAGCTAATGTCAGTACCGGGAAGAGCGATAACAGCTACTGGACTTGATAAACTCATTTTCCTGAAAAAATGTTTTAAGAGAAAAAATTTATAAATTTCAACGAAAAGCAGTATTGGCTGATCGGTCAATGAATGCCAAATGTTTCCTTATAAGGAAACAGCTAATGTCAGTACTGGAAAGAGCGAATTCAGCTACTGGATTGATAGACTTATTTTCCTGAAAAATTGTTTTAAGTGACAAAATCTATAAATTTCAACCAAAATCAGTACTACCTGCACGGTCAATGAATGCCAAATGTTTCCTTATAAGGAAACGGTTATATATTACCATTGCCGTTACTCTAGCAGTTGTTTCAATCTCCAAATCATTTTTCAGTTTTCCAATGGCTCCACAGATTTCAGTGTGACATTTTCCATCAACTCCCAAGATATTTAATTTTTTGTATTTCTTGATTTTAGTGAGGTTCGTTGTTCGGATCTCGGGCTGTTCATTTTGATGTTTCATTAGAAACAAATATATTACGTAGCAGTTCAGATGTTTGTTTGTTTCTAACAAGATTTGTTTGTATTTAGTTGGCTTTGGTGTCGCCAATTCGAAGTTCGGATATATATTTCAGCTGTTTGATGTATATAGCTTGAAACCTAACCTAAAGAAAATCAACTATGGAATCTCTACAAATATCCTTAAATGTCTATAATTGGTAACAGAAGCCATGGTTTATACCAACGGCTTCCCATACTTAATACATCTCGAATTCACTCTCGCGTGGTCATATGTGACGTCATGAGCTGCGGTGCGATTTTCGCTTCCAGCGTCCTATATCCACGTGTTTATCGTTGCTTGGAAATCATCCATGTAAACAACAGTCTATCATCACTGTCTTGTCCGTATATTGCTTAATATGTTGTACAGTAATTGTCATCTTTGATAATGTCTTATGTAAGCCGAAAGCTTAGATTGGATAAAAAAAATGGATCAATATTGTGATTTTCTTTCTTCGTTTAATGATAATGTTATTAAACTTATCAGACGTTACGAAAAAAATTTACATAAAATAAATAGACAACACTTGTCTATATTATTTAATGAAACGTGTATGAATATATATATATATATATAATATATATATATATATATATATATATATATATATATATATATCCGTATATTGTATATATATTGTAAAATATTATAAATGTCATCTTTGATAATGGCTTTTGTGGGCCTTAGACTTATATTTTATTAAAATATATATATATATATATATATATATATATATATATATATATATATATATATATATTCACAGATTTTTATAAAACCCTTGGGAAAGGTATGAATCCTCTAACTTCTCCCTCCATATATGGGTAAATATATATATATATTTATATAGCCTTGGTTGGCAACTGTTCTAGCAGAAGGAAAACTCTGAATTCAAAACCTGCGGAGGGTGAATGGAGTCTCTCTGAGCCTTATATGGCAAACCATTTAATATTGGTGTCACGATAAAAAATATATTATATAGCCCTATTTTCATTTATCAAGAATTCAGCTTTATTTTTGACAAATTATGAACTACAATGTATCAATCAAAGTATTAAACTATGACAGATATAAGAATACTGGAAAGGTGTAGTGAGTTCAATCCTCATTGAGGCCTGATTTAATGATTATTTAATATTTTCCCACTTTATATAATTTGTAGAAAGCAAACATTTTCTTACTGAAAAGGACTTTTATTTTAACGTTTCATTAAGTTTGTGCCTTCGCTATTAATTTTCTGTTACATATTATTTTCACATCTATTGCTCTTTTTTTCTTTCTGAATTGCCCCTTCATTTTTTTTTATTTACAATATTAACATCTTCCTCTCATTTAGCATTTTTTTTCTTTTTCTGTCCCTTAATTCCTGTTCTGTCAACAATATACACAGAAATCCGTTAAGCTATATTTTAAGCACAAAACATGGGGCCCACTAGAAACAGGGTTACGTTAAGCGGTAGTTTATATCGATGGGAGGGGGGAGAATAATTGTTGACTCTACGTATGAACAGATTAAGATTGTAGTAATCGGGAAAATATCCTCTTAGGTTTTTTCCATATATATATATGGTTATATGGGAAGAAAAAGCTATTTGTGCAATACGATGATTTCATTTAAAATTGCTAATTATGTGTCATGGCAGGGCCTAGCCGTGAATGTTAGCTCTGGCACAACCGAATAATGTTGTTCGACTGATCAGTTTTTTGAAGTATCAATAGAGCTTTGAAAACTTGTCACGAAATTTATAAAATAATGGGGTTAAAAAAAATAAAATAATTTTCTCCAACATATAAACGGAGACCCTTTTAAAAAAAAGACAATGCTAAATCCCCAGGCCCTTTTACCTTCAGTTTATCCTGTGAATGTCTCCAATTCTCAGTTTTTTTCATTTTGTTTCAAAAAAAAATTTTTAATACGATTTGTTTTTAAAATTTTTGGGTATATTAAATATATAACCAAAAAGCGAATTTATGACTTATTTCCTTTTATATTCAACCAATAAAGGTTGAAATTTTCAGAAGAATAAATTTTTATATCCGTCGTTTATAAAGACGGCCATCTTTTTCTATTTTACCAAAGGCGACCATTTTTGAACTTTTTCTGCTGTGATATCCACTGCGAACCTAACGTACGCTTTCCTACTGTCTCCGAAATATTCATTAAATTTAAATTGATCCTATACTTTTAAAATTTCCGTCATGAAAATTTCCTAACAAATTCTGGACATTACCCTTGTCATTTTTGTGAAATTAA
>CAHIKZ030001414.1:702500-705000 GCA_903632075.3 Acanthosepion pharaonis | reverse complement strand
AAATTAAAAAACTGGCAATTTTAAAATCCAAATTTAATCACTATTAAGTTTAAAACTACAAAATAATTGAGAAAAGAAAAAATATATATGTTTATTCAATTCATTTCTTCATTGAAATTACGTTCGACAAAGACGCTAATATATAGTAATATATATATATATATATATATATATATATATATATATATTATATATATATATATATATATATATATATATATATATATATATATATATATATATATATATATATATATTATATATATATATATATTTATATTATATATATATATATATATATATATATATAATTAATTAAAGAAAGACCACACAATAAAATTTTATTTCAAAAAATTTTTTTGATTTTATTCATTAAAACTTCCAACAAATTTTAAAAATGTTTTAGAAAATTGATAGTGATAATACTTTTAATTAAATATGGAATGATTAAATATATTGTTAAATTTTACTTTTTTCGTTTAGTGTAATTTTTACATATTTTTTTTAAATAAGCTTCATTTTTGGGTATTCATAAAGAAACTTAAATATATATTATATATATATATATATATATATATCTATATGTTTGCTTATTAACAGACGTTTTTTATTTATATGTTTATTGATAAACAGTATTTCATAACATTAACTTTTATCAATATCATATTCATAGAATATATTTTTTGTTTTATTTATATTCAACCTGCATTGGTACTTAAATAATCATATATATAAATGCCTTATATAATCTTTTATTATCAAAGAATTTTTCGTTCGATGACAAGGTCATGAATTTAACGCTTATTTTAAACTCCAATCTTCCATGAATATCGGACATTCATAACAATTTATTTATTGAAGACATTTTTTTATGTTTAACGTTGTTATTTTATAAAAAATGTCTTTAATAAATAAATTGTCGGACCTTGTCCATTTCTTAACATATGACGTCATTTGTTTACATTCGATACGCCAGAGCAGTTATGAATGTACGAGATTCATTGAAGATTGGAGTTTATAAGCAGTAAATTCGACCTTGTCTACCGATTGGTTCTTTGTAGCCTAGAGGTAAGGCACGTCAGCGTATATGACGGTTCCGTATAGGATGCAGGTTCGAATCCTGTCAAAGAACGAATATTTTCTATGAAAATTTCTCGGACATTCAGGCCGGTAAATGTTATTTAATACTGTTTATCATAAACAGAGCATTTGCTTAAATACTTGTATCTATAAAATAACAACGTTAAACATAAAAAATGTCTTTAATAAATAAATTGTCGGACCTTGTCCATTTCTTAACATATATATATAGTATTATATATATATATAGTATTATATATATATAGTATCATATATATAGTATTATATATTTATATAGTATTATAATATATAGTATTATATATATATATAGTATTATATACATATATATATATATATATATATATATTAAAATAATACAAAAGAACATTAAGAACAGTGTTCTTAGTAATTATTTGATTAAAAAAACAAGAACAAACCAAAAAAACAGTGCTCGATACATAAATCGTAGCGCATAATATTAAATTAAGTTTTATTATTGAATATTATTTTTAATATTATTGAATTTAAAATTTCAGTTTCTGTTTTGTTTTTATTTAGCGATGGGACCATATTTTAAAAATAGTAAATAATTATAATATATATATTTATATATTTATATATATATATATATATATATATATATATATATATATATATATATATATATATATATATATATATGGGTGAATTGATTTATGGCTAGCATACTCTTTAATTTTTTTTCCTGAGTGAAAGAAATAGTGTCAGTCTGTTTTAGAGAGGATGAAAAAAAAATTTGTATCCAAGTGTCTCCTGTAATCATTGTCTTAAATATAACTTGTTTTTTCTGTCTGTTTCTCTTTTCCATGCGTGATTGAGAAAACACGCGTTGGTTACTGTGTCGGTGATAAAGAGTACTTGTCAGCGTGCGCATGTGCATGTATGTATGTGCATGGTACAGAAATAGAGAACGCATGCGCGCGCGATTGAGAGAGCGAGAGAAATCAGGTGCGCATTAGCAAGTGTAATAAAAACAGGAAAATAAAAAAATAAAAAATAAAAAAAAACGCAGTTATAGTGATGACAACTTAGGAAGGCAGGTTAATTTCCTTTCTGCATCATCGTTTGCACCTGAAATGTAAAAAAAAAAAAAAAAAAAAAACAAAAAAAAAAAAAATCAGCGAGAATCGTTGGTGTATTATTTGGTCTTCGTTGTGATTTTTATTTTTCCTTATTTTTCCCGCGCATTTCGGGCGAAGAGGAAGCGATGGCATCGGTTGTTTTAACGCTAAACGGTGTCTAAATTTGCATTCTCTTCTAAGCCGTGATGGATTATTCACTCTTTTCGTGACACAAGTAGCCAGCCATTCGCGGGGAATGCTGTTGATGAACAAATACAATATATCGAACTTTAAAGAAAATTAATATATAATACGCAAAC